>CAJVPN010000771.1:0-21537 GCA_910592215.1 Entrophospora candida
CATCTTTATGAGTTGTATCTTCTTTATGAGCAATATCTTTAAGAGCTGCATCTTTATGAGTTGTATCTTCTTTATGATCATTCTAAAATAATTGAAATTGATGGTAATAATAATAAGTTAATTAAAATAATATTATTATTCATCAGAATTAATACAATTAAATACACAAACCAAGAAATCCCTTTTTATTCCTTCTGGCGTGTTTACTGGAACAGACATTGGATTTCCGGCTGGTTTCCTCACATTACAATGTTTATTTCTTACAAGATTAAATTTAAATGCATTTATATTATTTTTTTCAAGAGAACCTTTATTATGATTATAATTATTAAGTGCTACTGAATTTCTGGTGCAGATCCTGTTGATCTTGTTGACTTTGAAATTGGCATTGACTCTGACATTGTTGTTATTTGGGATTGAAATTGAAGATGATGATGTTGATGCTGAACTTGCTACCGTTGGAGATGATGATGCAGGGATTAGTTTTGGCAGAATTGGTCTTATAATTGGTGTCTGAGTTGGAACAGTTGGTGGAGTTTGAGATGGCAATTGGCATGTTGTTGAATCTTTATGAGTTGCATCTTTATAAGTTGTATCTTCTTTATTATTATTCTAAAATAATTGAAGTTGATGATAATAATGATAATAATAATAATAATTCATCAGGATCAATACAATTTAAATACACAAACCAGGAAAACCCTCTTTATTCCTTCTGGTGTGTTTACTGGAACAGATATTGGATTTCCAGCCGGTTTCCTCACATTACGACGTTTATCTCTTACAAGATTAAATTTAAATGCATTTATATTATTTTTTGCAAGAGAACCTTTATTTTTATAATTATAATTATTAAATGCTACTGATATTGGAATTTCCGGTGCAGATCCTGTTGATTTTGTTGATTTTGAAATTGGCATTGATTCTGGCGTCGTTGTTATTTGCACATTTGGGATTGGGATTGTTTGATTTGTTATTGAAAGTGATGACGTTGATGTTGAACTTGCTACCATTAGAAGTGATGATGCAGGGATTGGTTTTGGCAGAATTGGTCTTATAATTGGTGTCTGGGTTGGAACAGTTGGTGGAGTTTGAGATGGCAATTGGCATGTTGTTGAATCTTTATGAGTTATATCTTTATAAGTTGTATCTTCTTTATTATTATTCTAAAATAATTGAAGTTGATGATAATAATGATAATGATAATAATAATTCATCAGGATCAATACAATTAAATACACAAACCAAGAAAACCCTCTTTATTCCTTCTGGTGTGTTTACTGGAACAGATATTGGATTTCCAACCGGTTTCCTCACATTACGACGTTTATCTCTCAGAAGATTAAATTTAAATGCATTTATATTATTTTTTGTAAGAGAACCTTTATTTTTATAATTATGTGCTACTGATATTGGAATTTCTGATGCAGATCCTGTTGATCTTGTTGATCCTGACATTGGCATTGGTTCTGGCGTTGTTGTTGTTTGCACATTTGGGGTTGAGATTGTTTGATTTGTTGCTGAAGGTGATGATGTTGATGTTGAACTTGTTACCATTGAAAATGATGATACAGGAATTGGTTTTGGCAAAATTGGTCTCATAATTGTTGTTTGGGTTGGAACGGTTGGTAGAGTTTGAGATGGCAATTGACGCATTGTTGAATTATCAACATCATCGTAATTTGCTGTTTTTTTTAAAGTCGCATTTCTATGGAATAATATATGCCTTTTATTTATATGCTCTTGAAAATCAACCGATGATTGAGCAACAAAACTTTCTGATGGCGAAGAAGATTCATCTAATTGTAAAGGTCTTTTATTGGTTGGATTATCATTACTATTATTTATTGTCAATGGTTGAGTTTTTTGGTTTAAATTTGATAAATTATTATTTTCTTGATTTTTATTTTTCTGAAGGAAGTTTGGCAAGCTATTGTTTGTTTCTAAATTTTGTATTAAAAAAAATCGAGTTTAATAAATTTAATTAATTAACAAGTATTAATTAAATTTTTTCATATAAAAGTATATTTATTTAACTTAAAACGCTCCCAGAAAATTCTTCATAGTCTATAATCATGATATCATTATTCTATAATTGATAATATGATAAAGTTAATATTATTTTCGTGAATTCGCGAATTATTAAAAATAAAAAATTTTCGTATATCTACTTCTATATCATCATTACTGTCACATTTTCCAAAGTTTGAAAAATTACTCGACATTTTGAACATTTTGAGCTAAGAAGTCTATTTTGAGAAGTGTAAAAATTTTTTTTGTGATCTGAACATCCACCTGAAGGTAAGAAGGTAAGTAAACCAATCAAAATTTTATTTTGTTGTGTAATGTATAACTAATCACGTGTAGTAATTAGTAAATGGAACAAAAATCGATTGGATGATTTTGAAAACCAACAAGTAAATATTTAACAAAGAATAAAACAATAGGTCCAACGATCAACAATATTTTGCTGCTGCTGTTTTACATGCAGAAGTATGGGCTTTCATTAAAACAGATTCTGAACATTCTATACAAGAAATTATACAAGAAATTACGTATCCTTGGAATGGGATCAAGTTTGTTCGATTGGTCTAATATGCTCAGAAATAGGTGATCAAGAATTGAATGACTTAATTAACAATCCAATTTAGATAGCTTTTTAGGACACTCTACTTCTGAATGGCTTGCTAAATAAAACCTTTTAAATGTACAATGGCAGTCGACTGTTATGGATCTTGATAATAAAGATGTTAATAATAGTAGTAATAAAGTAGGAGAAAAAACAAAAGTAGCTAAAAAGTCAATATCGTAAGTGCTTCTTAAGTTCTGGCAGCTTTACCAAATTCACGAAATGTTAAGAAAATTTGGCTGGAAAAGCCGAAACACTTATTTCCAAAAGGATTATTATGGACAAAAAGGGCAAAAAATTTATTTAGGTCATGCTATAATAAAGTTAAAACAATTATTTTAAAGAACATTTCTCCTTCTCCTTCTCTTTCTCCATTATTTATCCTCCACCCCCAAAAGAATAATAACATCATATTTATTTATAGTATTGTTTTTATCTATTCAACTCCAACCACCACTACAATTACACTTTGGTGGTTGATAAGCCGAAAGTATTGTGTATTTTTTCTCCTTGTATTTTTGCCTTAACTACCTGCCTACTTATAAAAGATTAGTAGCGTGAGTTATACACGTTATCAAAATTAATTTGTGTCAGAAAGTCATCTGATTGAGTCAATGATCAACCTATGTTTCATGCATAATATCTTATTTCTCATTTGCATTGTATATATATATATATATGAAAATTTCCTTGCAATGAAAATTTACATTATAATTTACCAAATTAAGAAAAATTAATCGAGACGATTCCTTTTTTAATACTGTCAATAGACGATCCTGCGCCGTAATAATAAATAAAACCATTATTCAAACATTTCTTCCTTTTAAAAATAATGAGCCTATGAGTTCATTAAGATCAAGTTTAAGAAATAATAATCATAGTCAAGACAGTCAAAGTATCACAAGTTTGAGATAACACTATTAAAGAATCAGACATTTTTCTGTTAAGGGTAGGGTCTACGTAACACGAATTTTATTATGATACAGTGAATGATTTTTTGGCCGCCAATCATTAAAGTATTATAGTAAATAGTGT
Organism: Entrophospora candida; assembly: GCA_910592215.1. Taxonomy (NCBI): domain Eukaryota; kingdom Fungi; phylum Glomeromycota; class Glomeromycetes; order Entrophosporales; family Entrophosporaceae; genus Entrophospora; species Entrophospora candida. Next base: position 3,665 of record CAJVPN010000771.1, read on the forward strand.
AGTTGCATATTAATATAATAATAATATCGGAATTAAAGATGTTAGCCGAAATTACTTCACTTAGTAAATGATCGTCACCGAATCCGAAACGTTTCATAGTTGCCGAAATTAACTTTATTAAATGCCGAAATTAACTATTAAATGCCGAAATTATACTCGAAATTATTTGAACACTTTAACTCAATAGCCAAAATTCTGGGTAATTTTTTTATGTCTATCATTATGAAAATATTGTAAATCCGAAATTGCCTGCCAAAATTGATTTTTCAAAAACCATTTTGGCTAACATCTTTAATCGGGGTAAATTATTTTATTGAAGGTGGATGAAGTGGATAACAAGAAGGTAAAATAAGTTCAACAACTAACTGTTATTCGGCCACTAGAAAATATTTAATATAACATTCTCCTTCTTTAACATTAACAAAAATTGACAATGTCACCCCAAGAATAAAATAAATGGGTTATTATTATCGTAACAAATATTTTTCCTGCTCCTTCTCATGTTTTCCTATTTAAAAATAAATTGTGCTGTTAATACATATAACTTTCAATAATGAATTGATTATTTGTAAAAATACCAAGTAAAAAAACAGGGAATTCTAATTTTTGTTCCTAAAGCAAAAAGAAAGTTTGATATAATTTCCAAAATATTAATATGTAAAATAGAAAGATATATTATCTTGTTATTATTTTCTACTACCATCATCATCCTTCAACCTTCCTATATTAGTTGATAGTCAATACTAATGCACTGGAAATGGTATTTTTAAAATAGAATGTTTTTTAATGAATGTTTCTAAATTTACATACAAACAAGGTTATTTTACAGAATTTAATCTAATACAATATTATTACCTTGTGAATGAACTTCTTGTTGGAAAAGACGGCAAAACAAAAGTATTTCAAGGTTTAATAATATTTAATTGGTGATCCGTCTATGAATCAGTGAATTTTTAATTAGTGATCGGCGGGGGAAAAATGTCACGAAAATGACTAATCGAGTACCTTTGCATAAAAAGTTGTACTATACTTTTGTTCCACTACATAAATTTTTTTGTTATGTGCACATGGGAAAAATCTCAAAGATTACAGAAATATAATTTTTTTTCTCATTTGCATAGACAAAAAGAAGAGTTTACTATTTGGCCGCCATGGATTAAAGAAATGTCGATCCTTTCACTGTTTCATAGGCGGATCACCAATTAATATTTATTTAAAAATTTGTTATAAATTTAATAGTGATTTGAGAATTTTTATATGTGATTTGAAAACTACTTTTGACTTTACAAGTTTTTTTCTAAAAGAACGATATTAATTTTTTTATGACTATATGATTGGATACGTATTGAAAAAATATTTGGAATAGTAAACATCTTACTGAAACGAGTTTTGGGTTATAGCCTTGTTATGAGATTAATTAATGATTTAATATTAAATTTGTTACGAAAATTATTAGCCAGTCGATCACTATTTAAAATCACATGATTTTCTTCTACCCTTAAATGTTCATTGTTGTGTACAAGCGTGCTCTAATTTCTCTGTGTAAAATAAATCTACCTTTATTAGTTGGGTACCGTACTACTATCTCCGGCCGCTAACAAAAATACGAAAACGATTGTTTTTAATTTGAAAACTATAATTGGGTTTTAAACTCTTTTTGATAATATGCTATTTTATATCATTCATTATCTATTATTAATATTACTATATATATATTACGACTGCAATACGGCACGTGACATAACCGTATTAGGAATTCTGATTAATTCAAAAATTGTATTTCTAGAAGTTTGAATTTCATCCAAATGTGGTTGTAGATTAGTTATTTGAATAAATTGTTTACCATATACAGCCCAATATAGTCATAATTTCCATATAAGAATCCTGTTGGGAACATTGTGACTTTTTCTAGATAATTTGTTATATAATAATAGACTTGATAGTAATTGGTTCCAACATATTAATGTACGCTTTTATAAAAAGAAGTTTCTTATATAGAAGTAACACTAACACAACCAAATATAAATAAATATAAATAAATACCATAAATACTACTAATCCATAAATTAATAAATATAATCCTTGGTAATTAAATTAATAATTTTTTTAAAATTTACTTTCCTTTTTCATTTTTTTTTTCTTCTCTCCCCCCACTCCTACCCTATATCGCACACATTACTTTTCATTTATAGATAAAGAAGCAGACTAAAGCGAGCCTCTTTCTACTTCTGTCCTTCTTCCATACTTTCTCTTATTACCATCAACGACTTCCTTTTTAAAAATTATCGTTTATTTTTCATATAACACTTACTATTTCATTTCTTCCTAAAAGGTAATTCACATTTTCATTTAGGCAACACTTTTTTTAAAATATTCGAGTGAATTTAATTAACAATAAACAATTCATATCAATAGATTCAACAATTATTATCTATATAATTTCTCCTTTTTAATAATTTAATTAATAATAACTTAATAATTAATAATTAGCATAATTAGTTCAGTGGCATATATATACACACATATATCAACATGCGCCTTATATCTCTCCTTGGATTTTTTTTAATAGCTTTGCTTTCAAAATCATTACATCATGTTAACGCCTATTCACTTGGAGTTAGAAATTCACCACTTGGCATGACTACCAATGGTATTTTAAGAAGAGATACCGGATTTATATATTCCTCCTTAAAAGAAAGAGCTGACTCTCTAGAACCAAGGCAAGACGATCAAAAGCAACCAAAGAAGGAACCAACAAAGCAGGACCCACCAAAGAAGGACCCACCAAAGCAGGACCCACCACCAAAGCAGGACCCACCACCAAAACAGGACCCACCAAAGAAGGAAGCACCAAAGGATGACCCCCCACCAAAGCAGGACCCACCACCAAAGCAGGATACACCAAAGCAGGACCCACCAAAGCAAGACACACCAAAGCAAGACACACCAAAGCAGGACACACCAAAGCAGGACACACCAAAGCAGGATGCACCAAAAGTCACACCGGCTGATGATTCTAAAACACCAACTGATCCTAAAACATCATCAGTTACCAGCGCCAGTTCAAAATCAAGTAAGTATTCATCATGCACACATATATTTATTTAACAATTTATATACAATAAAATATATAATTGATGTTAATTTTTTCTCAAACAATAAAAAATAGATCCACCAGCATCTACTGAATCAACTAAAAGTGTAAACGATCAATCACAATACAAAAATTCTGATTCTGGAGCATCTGAATCTGTTCCAACTGAACCAATTTCTTGGACCACAATTATTGTTCTTTCTTCAATCGGTGGTTTAATTGTTGTGGCTGTTATTCTTTTTGCATTTGTTCGTAGAAAAAGACGTAGAGAAATGGCTAATAATATTGTTGCAACATCTTCTGTTGCGTGGGAACAACAAAATAATGCATACGAAAAGATGGAGGAGGATGATGAACCAACATCATTAGGGTCATTCACTGTTGTTGCAAGTTATACACCATCCTTAGATGACGAATTGGAGATACAACCTGGTGATAAGGTTACAATTCTTGTGGAATATGATGATGGTTGGGTAAATGGTATTAACGAATCACGTGGTGGGATTAAGGGAATGTTCCCTAGACATTGCGTCGACATGAATAGTGTTCTTAATGATAAAAGGTCTAGTTCTATGGCGTATACAATGGTAAATCTCAATTAATTAGAGATTAAAATTAAAATTAAAATTAAAAAATCATAAACCCATTTATTACACACACACCTCTTAAAAATACTTTTTCATATTTGTTAAATAGAAATTTTTTAGAGTTATATAGTTGGTTATATTGAAAAAAAAAATTTTTCGAATTTTGGGGTGCTCTTATGCATTTTTTATATAATGGCTATGTACGACTTATGTAAATTTTTTAATGCAAAATAAAATTTCTCGTGTCAAACCGATTGGATTGATTTACCAAATACAAAGATACGATTTCTTTTCTATTTGTACGAAATATGATCCAAGTTATATATATTAGAAATGAAAACTTTAAAGATTTATTGTGCCATTTATTTTTTTAATAATGTTCTCAACATTACAATAATGTTAAGAATGACCGAATATTAACAATATGCAAATTTTGCTGAATTATTTATATATATTAATATATTATCCCAATCACGTAAATTGACCAATCAAAATTTTCAATTTACTGATAGTCTGTTATTTACTTCACCATTTTTTTCTTAACACAAAAAATAATGATTGAGGGTTGCAATGACGATAATAATAAATATAGATTACGAGCTAGAAATTTGACTCAAATTCGTCCATACACCTTAGAGCGTAAGAAAGCCGCAGCACAGGGAATTCCCGTTTACGTTGACGAAGTAGTTAAAAATACACGATCTATCCAAGATAAAGAGCATTATGCATTAGAAGACATAGATCATGAATTTGTAGTGGAGGACGACGATCAAAAAGAAAAAAAATTGGCAGTTATTTATGATGACGATGACGATAATGACGAGGATGATGATGATGATGATGATGATAATGACGAGGATGATGATGATGATAATGACGAGGATGACGATGATGATAATGGTTATGATGATGATGGTGGTGGTGGTGGTGATATATTATCAAATTCTGATATATCTTCAAATGAAGTTTCATCTAGTGGTAAAGAATTATATTCATCAGATGACGACGACGTCGACGACGTCGATGATACCGATGACACTGATGAAGATGATAATGAAGAAGGAGGAGGAGAAGAAGGAGAAGAAAAGGAAAGCTATTATAAAGATATAATTTCAGATGATGATGTCTCTGACTTGACAGAATTTATTAATAATATTGAAAAATCAAGTTGCGTAAAGATGAATAATAATCCAAATAAGAAGAGAAAACATAATTCATCATCAAGAAACATCACTACTAAAATTGGAAGCACTAAATCTGAAACCTTGAATGATTCAATTATAGAAAGAAGGTATGATTCTTCGTCGCCGCTGCTATTACCACCACCACCACCACCACAACAACAACAACAACAACAACAATCATCACCATCATTAAGAAAACCAAAACCAAATTTAGATCTTGGTTGGATTTTAGATGATGATGATAAAGAATCATTTTCTAGTAAATTGATTAATCTTAAAAAAAATGATTCAAAAGAAAATGAAATATTTAAGTTTATAGATAATTTGCATAATAACGAGGACATGAATTTAGAAAACCATTTGAATATTGTAAAGAAATTACCAAAAAAATTTCATATAATTAATGGTGATTATGGCAATGACGATGGCGATAAAGAGAATTCAGAAGATTCTTCTTCAGAGGATATATTAATTATTGGTGTGAAAAGATACAAGAAAAAAAATAAACAAAAAAATAACAACAATTACAACAATTACAATAAACCTGATAGTGAAGATGATGTTGTTGAAAAGGTTGGCAATGATGATGATGGTGAACCTTCTACACTGGCAAATGTCAAAAAACTTAAACCATCACCAAAATTACCATCAGAAATTGAAGAATCACTCAAAGAATTGTGTCGTATGTCCAAACTAACTCCTGAAGCTCACCTAGAGCAACTTGTTGAATTATTCGAAAAATTATATTTAGAGGTTGGCATAGATCAGGATTGGCCTCTACAATCAAAAATTTTAATGTCACGGATAATCACGATGATAAAAAATTGGGAATTGAAGGATATAAAAAGGATCGAAAACTCAAGCAAGTTAATTGGGAGAGTCTGTTATTTTTTAACTGAATTATTTAAAAATGTTCCAAAAGATGTATTTTTAATTAAAAATTTTGTCGAAGCTCAAAACATCTTGATTGACAAAATTTGCAACATAGCCATCAACAGTCAACCAAAACAAAATCATAATGATCTACTAAAAATTATATTGCCTGATCTCTTGTCAGAACTTGAAAAGTTATTAGATCTTTTAATGCTGAAGAAAAACGTTACATATTATGGTGCTTCTCAACAATTTCTATCAAACATGGTTTCATCAATCCTTCTATTAATTGAAAAACATTCAATATTTAATATTCAAGAGCCTTTAAAAAATCTATTACAAATCTATTATAAAATAGTAACATTTCTATACATACTACCTGTGAATAAGGTAATTTTATCACCATTCCTTGGAAATAATATATAAACAAATAAATATTTACAAATATAATTTTAAATAGGGAAAAATTCTTGAAATTATTCAATGGATAAAACATAATGGAAATTTAGGTAAAATTATATACACACAATATATATATTTTTAATATAATTACTAATTTGAATTTTTTTTTTGTCATTATTATTTTAGAATTATCTCTTCGTGCCATAGCAGCTGATTGTAATCGATCACTTTCAAATAAATAGATATTGTTGTTGTTATATTTGTTATAAATACTTATTAGTTTATTTTACACGTATAAATGACTAATTAAATAAAAATTAATTATGTCTTGCAATTAATTAAATAAAAATATATTTTGTAATTACTATTATTATTATTAATCTGGTTGTTTTTTAAAAATTTTCTCCATTATTAAATATAGAATTATAATATAAATTAATTACCATACTTTTTTTTTAAAAAAATGTATTTATCATGATTTTGACCTTTGAACAAAATTCTAGTTCAAAAAGAAAAAAAAAATTTAGTGATTGCAATACTTATATTTACGTTTACATATGTATATATTAATAAAATATTTATACCATGAAATATTTTTTAAAAGCTTTTTGGTCTAATTGTTGTAAAGCTCGCAAGAATTCATCAGCAAGATCTTGTCTCAACCAAATGTTCCTTATATATTCAAGAAATTCATTACCTCTCAGTGTATATATAGTTTTAATTATATTTGAGATTTCACCTAAAACCTACATTTTATATATAAGAAAAAATACAATTATTGCAATTAATATATTGTCTCCTTTTGACAGATCAAACCAATGAAAATAAAAACTTACCACCAATGATTGACTGTCTGCAACATCGAATGATTGTTTCATTGGAAGTTCAAAACAAACACGTAATATGTGTTCATACATAAAATGTTCAAACCCAGGTAAAGGTCGAGATTCTAAAGTTCTAGAAGAAGTACCATTTGAAGTAGAAGGACTGTTGGCGGTTGTGGTAGTAGTTGTTGGTGATGAACAAATACCCCATAAGCTTATAGCCCTTGATAAAATGTTAAAAGAAATCTTAATAGAACTAATTTCTGATGTATCACTAGCATAATGAATTACACTTTGAAGTATATTTTCTAAATTTGGTTTATTCACTTTAAAGAAAAAAATAAAAATAAAATAAAATAATATTAATTAATCATGTTTAACTTCTATAATCGATAAATAAATAAATAAATAAATAATATTTACATTCGCTTATTAAAACTCGATCCATTCCACCATTTAATAATCCCAAGATGAAATTTAAATAGGCCCTTCGAAGGTTCGCAAATAAAATAGCTTCATCAGTTCCAGATGGTGTTTGATTTAAAACAAGAAAAACTTTTCTGAACAATGGATTAATTAATTCATTTAAAATATTAAAAATGACTGGCTAAATAAAATAAAATAAAATAAAATAAAATAAAATAAAATAAAATAAAAATAAAATAAAAAGTTGAAATGATAATAATAATGATAATCGTAGTGATAAAAAAAGAAGAGAAAACAATACTTCAAATTTATGTGAAATTAATCCAACAAACGGTAGGAAATCTACAAGTTCTGGAATTTTGCTTTCACTCAACAGTCCATCAATTAAAGGTGGAAGGTATGGCAATATTTCTATACCAAGAACTTTCACAAGTCTTGCAAAAGCGTATCTTGCCTTTGTTTTTCAAATATAAATATATAAATATAAATATAATATTAAAGTTTTTATAAGTAAAAATAAAAAAATCTCACAGAATCTCGGATAATTTCCTCGCTGCTAAGAGATTTCAGGACTATTAAAATAGCCTCAGTTGTTTGTTTCATAAAATCAACCCAAGGGGCTGTTGGTGCTACCCCTTTTGACGCCTCAGGAAATCCTAAAAATTCAAAATTAATTGTAAATAAATAGTTTAGAAAAAATAAATTGATTTTTTCTTATAATTTATATTTATGCACTAACCTTTTGCTATGCTACCAATTGCCATCATCAAATGATGTATTTGGAGAATTGTATATTTATCTTTCAAGTCCGTTTCAAGATTTCGCTGTAATTCAGCAAGTAAATGGCCGATGGTAACCTATCAAAAAAAAAAAAAAAAAAAAAAGGGTAAGGAAAAGTAACTTATAAAACAAAAAAGTGTAAAGTTTTTTAAAAAGCACCTTTGAATATTCCATTTGAACTCCAACAGGAACAGAATCAATTGTAATCAGCATTCCAACAGTTTCAAATAAATATAATTGATTAGCAAATGTATTATCCATAGCTTTTTCTTTAGTTAATAAAAGTTCATCAGTTATATCAATTGCGGCTGGATCTATTGGAATTATTAATAAATCCTAGTTTTATTGTAATAAATATAATAAAATATAAATACAAATAAATGATACACACGCGCATGCACATATATAAATTATTTACCTGAATACTTCTCAAGACTGTTTCCACATAATTGCTCATTTTTGATTTGAGTGATTTAACAAATTTATAGAAAAGAAACCAAGATCTAGAACGAATTTGTAAATTAATACTATGTAGACCATGTATATCAATAAATGTTTTTAAAACTGCTGGAATATATTCGGGTTGGATTTCAAAGAATTGATAGTAACGAACAACAATTTCAAAAAAACTTAAAATGATTGATGGATGTGGATATGTAAAAATATCTAAAATAAACAACATTGAATTGCATTTATAAATGAGACAAGAATATTTATTTATTTATATAAAGTTCGAGATTGATAAAATATTATATTTGATTTTTTTTACTTACTACATTGGAACATTTTAAGAATCATTTCACCTAAAGGAGATAAAGCAACAACATCATTGTTTTGTTTTAAAGCAAATGACATTGATCCTTTAAGAGCCTCGCCATATAAACGTAATACATGTAAACTCAGCTCTAAATCTCTCCAATCAGACTCATTACCAATTTTTTGATAATTTTCTAAAGTATTGATTATAGCTGATTGAACAAACATAGTAAATATTGGCTCATCCATATTATGAATCGCATCAAAAAATTGTTTCAGATACTGGTAATAAATAAAATGTTAGTGAAAATTTTAAATAATAAATAAAATGATAAATTTGTAAATGTATAAAATTAATTATGTACTTTTCGCATTTCTAAAAATTCACCTTCTTCTTCAGCTTCTTCATCTGATCCATTACATTCAGTTGATTCATCATATTTCATCTTTATAATAACTACTTTTAACAAAGAAGCCAGGAACTCTCTTTGTTCACCAGTAAGTTCACCAGCTTTTTTTTTTTGCTTTTTTAACTTGGAAAAGTATTATCATTCTGATCATTATTTTTGTTGGTATTATAAAAAAAGGATGAGATATGAATATGAAAACCTTACTAATGATTGCAATGCGGTTACAAAAGGGAAAACAGCAGATGAAGTATCATCATGTTCATCCGCCAGAAATTTTAATAAAAATTCAAGCAAATATTCTATTTGGTTATATGCAACATTTCTTGTTTCTTGATCTGCCTATATATATTATAATAATAATAATAAATTGAAGCTGTAAATAACTTTGAAGTCATTAATATAAAAATAAATATGTATATATATCTTAACTTACATCTTCCCATATTTTACATAATTCTACGCCTAAAGTATTGGTTAGCCTTGCAACATATTCTACAAATACTATATCATCTGACTTTTAGATATAATTTAGTAATTTATGAATTAATTATTTTTTTGAAAATTATTAATTGTCATTTGATGGTCTTGATTGATAAATTACTACTTACATAATCTAAATTTCTCATGACATTTGCTATATTTAAAGCTTGGATTAGCTTTAATTTCTCGCTTGGTTTCATACCTTTGCTTACAATCTATATATTTAATAAATGTAATATATTATGAACAATCAATTATTAACCTATAATAAAGAACAAAATATATTACATTCATTTGAAAAAATTGGTGTAAATGTACCTACCTCGGCCAAACACTCACAAACAGAGATTCTTAATGTTGAATCACTTAATAATTCATATAAAAGTGAAATAAATGCTTCATTTGCAATCAAAGATATGTCAATCCAAGCTTAATTTGAAGAAGAGAATGGATATTAATAAGAAAAATTTTTAAAAATCTTTTTTTCTTAATTAGATGGGCACAAATTAAATATAATACAAATGAATTTTAAAATATTACCTATATATAAGCCAATAATCTTTAAGCACATTTGCACAATATCTTTATTTTGCAAACGATAATCATTCAAAATTTCATACCAAATTGTTGTTAATTTCTGAATATCACCTGCCCTCATATTGTCTTTCTGACAAATGATTAAATTGCAAAAATTAATTTTTAGATATTTATAAAATAAATACGAATAGGTATATATAAGAGAATTTACAATAGTTGAATTCCTGATGGCTTCTTCTTTTCCTCTTGAAATAACAATATTTGCAACTTTCTCATCAATTGACAATAAAATTCTTAAAAAAATATCAACAGTACAAGAATTTGTTTTCCTTTTACTATTAATGTTTATATCAATATTATTTGATTGGATCAATAAAAGAAACTCATCAAAAAAGTCTTGCCAATTTGTTGGATATAATTGAACAAACAATAAAGTCAATGTATTAGCAAATTTATTTTTTAGATCTAATTATAAAGAAAAATTAATAGATTAAGTAATATTTCATAAAAACTACAAATATATAAATAAAGTTATATAATTACATAGTGGTTCAGAACTGTAATCACCATTCGCATCACCAACAACATATTCTCTCTTAAAAAATTCCATTAAAGTATAACGTATTTGAACAATTTGAGAAGTGTCTAGCATTGTAAATCTGATCAAAATAGTCAATATTGAGATATTATTAATAAATAAACACAATATAGATATATAAATATGCAGGTATAAATATAAATATATTGAAAATCTTTAAGATTGATAATTTTAATAATAATACCTATTTTGTAAAACATCATCTAAAACTTGTAAAGCAAAAACACGAGCCTCTGGAGTACTGAAGATGAGAACAAAAGGACAAATAGGCAGATAGAAGGACACAATTGACCAAAATAATCAATCAATGGATAAAATAGATTTTTGAGCACACAGATATATAATATTAAAAGAGGATGATGAAAGGTGATTATGATGTTAATATAAAATAAGTTATGATAAAATTTCACTAAACTCTAATTTTATTAATACTCAAAGTAAATAAATATTAATAATATGATTATTATTAAAAGTGGCTAAAATGAAATATACAATTGGAATTAAAGGAAGATGACAAAAAGAAAGATGACCATGATCATTGTTAAAAAATTTTGACACAAAACCTTTTTGGAATGCGTACAAACAATGAAAGGCACAATTTCCATCCATCTGGAGATACCCTGATCTGTTCACAAAAGTTCATTGCCTAAAATAAAAATTTAAAAAAATTTTTTTTTTGAAACCAATAATTGAAAGATAATTGTTAAATGATTTCATTCAATTTTATTTTAATTTTCTTATAAATAAATATAAAAACAAAAATATTCAAACAAAAAAATTAAGGAGAATAAATGATGATAATATTGTCATTTCACTATTCAATCAATTTATTATTTGTAGACTAACAAAATTAATTGATCTTTTGAGCCTTTAATAAAACTCAGCTGTTATGATTATTTGTATAATGAATAATTAAACTAATAAATTATTTACTATGAATAATCTTTATTTTTCCCAAAAGCATTTTTAGTAAGAACATAACCAACTAACCTGAATTTTCAGGCTTTGATCCATAGTTGGGTTTAATGCAAATGAAACGGTTTGTTCCAACTGTTCTTCCATTATTATGTTTATGGTGAATATTACAACTATTTTTACTATTAATGACCCTTGGTTGAGATAGAATGAAGAATATAGTTTTCAAATTTTTGTAAATGAGATTTTTTGTTTTAATGAATAAATAAAATAAATATATATATAATGAATGCTCTTATGTACAAAAAATTTTAATATAATAGATATTATGGTAAATGTTTGTTGGTTAGCAAATTTTACTATGCAAGAAAATAAAATAAATATAAAATGAAAAAAATGAAAATTTTCATGTAATATCTATCTATCATCTATTGTTATCATGTCAATCATGTGATTACAAGGTTGATGTTTCTCGCAATCACATTGGATGATTATTATTATTATTTTGACTATTGATCACCATTTTATCAGTGCACCTTTGACATTGCAAAATGCATTTATAAATATATATGGTACAATTATATATTTTTTTTTGTTATATCCTTTTTCTTTTGACGATGTTTACACTCTTGCCTCGTTCATTTATTATTTGTATATTGTAAAGGAAAATTATCTTACATTTTAACTTGGATCAAGTTGCCGGCTACTACCTTATTCCCACTAAATACACTCCAATTCGTATGCGTGAAATTCCAATTAGCCAATCGAAATTTTGTATCCAAGCACCCAAAATTTTAAATCTAACACAGGCGAAGATCATTCCGAAATCTAGCTTGGGTTTTAATTTCATTAACGACAATTTTTTGTATGGTCATTAGACGACTCTTATTGCTTTCAGAAAATTATCCGTAAAATCTAGCATAAACAATTCAACGAATTCAATCAATAGTTTTAAGTAAAATAAGATTCTTATTTTACTATTAATACTTTTACCACAATTGTTTTTATTTTTATTATTATTATGACTATTATTTTAAATAAAGCATATATATATCAAAACAAGAATCATAATTTCAAAACCGAAAAAAAAATTTTTTTTAAATTTAAAAGCTAATTAGAAAATTTTTTAAAAGCTTTCCCATTAGAAATGGGTTAAAAGTTTAAATTATTGATTAATCGTTCATCTGCTCACTCGCCAATTAATTAAGAAAAGTGTCACTTAAAAGTAATTCAACAGCTGAATTAACATTTCCACCAGAAGCTAATAATGCACGAATATTTTTCTGTGCATCCCAAAATCCCATATCATTTAATTGCTGTAATTGGACTTGAAATCTTTCTTCGGGTGGTTGTTGCGGAGTTGTGGGTGTAGTTGTTGGCGGAACACCTAGTCCTCCTAATCCATATAGCAATGACGGATCAATTGGAAAAAATGGTTGTTGTTGTTGTTGGTTAGTATTTGGATTTCCACTAGGATTTGTTGTGGTAGCAGGATTAAGAAGATTGAAAAATGGATTATTAATTGGTGGAATGGTGGTGGAAGGTGTATTATTATTATTATTATTATTGGTTGGAGGTGTTGTAATACCAAACCCTCCAGGATTATTACCCATTAAAGTTGCCATATGACGAATTGCTTCTGGATTTGATAATAAAGATTGAAATTCTGGACCCTGTGACAATTGTCTAAGTTGAGGTGCCATTTCTCCCAGTTGTGGATTCATGGCAATTACATTATCTATAAACTGAGGATCTTGCATCAATTGTGAAATGTATTGCATGAAAGCAGGATTATTAAGAACTTGTTCCATTGAATTAAAATTTGGTAAACCATTACTATTACCACTGTCACCACCACCAAAATTCATGTTACCAAAAAGATTAGCACCACCATATGGATTATTAGTGCCAAAATTTCCAAATCCACCCAGTGCTGCAAATGGATTAGGAGTTGTATCACCAAGTGAGGGTATATTTGGTGGTTGTGTTGATTGATTATTGGTAGCATTTGTTGTTGTTGAAGTAACAGTGGGTTGTGGCTGCGATGTTTCTGATTGAGATGAGCCTAACAATTTATAAGATGTTTAGATCAATATGATATATAATTAGAAAATGCGGCTTAATGATTTTATAATAAATATTTTCTTTTTTTTTAAAGCTTATAAAAATATAAATAAACTTGTTTGTAGTCAAGCATTGTGACTTATGACAAGTAGAAAATGAGAACTATATTTTTTGTTAACATACCACGAACCATACTTCTCACCATATGAACAGTATGACCTTCAGCAATCTTGTAGGTTTCAAGTGTATCATTATCTTTTAATACTCTACCAGAATATATTAATCTTTGTTTATCAGCTGCAATTTCACTTTTTTCTGCAATAAGTTGTTTAAATTGTAAAACAGTTTTGGATGTATCTACAGCTATTGTATATTTTGTATCATTAGAACACTTTACCGTTATTGTTACTGTTGACATTTTTTTATATTTGATAAAAATTAATTTTTAATAATATTAAATCTTGTATAGAAAAAATTTACCAATATTTTTTTTTTGAAAAAGTACGTACGTAATTACGTTAAAACAAGCTTAGTATTAGCAGTCATATGATATGAAATAAAACAAACTATTACTATATATATTAATATTTAATATTAATATCGATCGATTGATTATGCCGAAAGTCACATGGCGTTTCACAAAAAAGTTATTTTTCATTTTTTTTTCCAAAATTTCCAATTGGTTAAGATCTGGTGTTATCAAGCAAAATATAAAGAGTACACTCAAAGCTACTATTGATGCATTACATAATGCATGTCCATTAAAGGTCTCTTGTGAGGTTATATCCAAAGCATTTTGTGATATTTTACATAATGACAAAGTCTTTTGTGAACACTCTGAAATACACACTAAAATATTTGATTGGCTTGAGGAAAAAAATCCCTCCCAACCATCAAGGCCATATGCAGTATTCAAAAAATGGGTTTATTCTTCTGCTTTTTTTGGATCAAAAGTGATCAATCATTACAACACTGAACAAAACAACCAAAAATCACTCCCCCACTAGTAAAGCATACTTTTTCTTTCACTGATGAGGGACAAGGGGCCTTTATTGAACCTATTTTTAATTTGGTTGAAAAAGCACTTAATGAGTTCCTTATTGAGAATGAACATATGATTCCTTCCGCTGTTGCCAAGATCTTTGCCTCCAAACATCACATAAATCCAGATTTTGATAATGCAGATACTCAATGTATGCTTAATTTCATAATTGAGAATATAAAAATTTTTGACAAATCAGTATTCCCATGGTCAACATAAATCAAATCTGACTCAGTTTTTCAAAAATTATAAGAACAATGTTAGGAATAGGGTAGCTCATGGAACTTTAATAGATCAAAAAGGTCAATGGAGTGACCACAAACTCCAATATATTGCTATACTTGCATGCAATGTTGTCACCTGTTTAGTAAATAATTTATAACAATAAATAATTTTGTATAAGAGTTGAACTGACTCATCATTTCTTTTGATACCAGGTGACAACTATAAAGAATTACATGCTATAAAAGAAAAACTTGATAATAAGATTATTCAAAAATGGATGGATGATAATTGATTATTTTATTATTTGGGGCATGCTGCAACAAAACCAGACAAAGTGAACATTTATATTACCAAGAATTTCAGGGTGTACATTTAAAGAGAATTGACATTAACAAATAAATTTTTGTAATGATTGCTTTAGTAACCAATATAATTTATTATTATTATAAAATCTTTATGCTATTTTTTTTCTCATAATTAAAAAAATTACGCGAAAAAATTGTTCATTTTACAGCCTATTATTATTAACATCATTTCCTTTTTTTTGATGGTGGTGATACATCAGGTGGGCTATCAATTGGTGACCGAACAATTTTATAAGAGATACTCTTATGTTCCCGTTGATATTTCATAACTCTTATCTATATGAGAATATAATAAGTGAGCAATGAATAAAATTTTGCATTAAATATATCAAAATATTACCTTAAACTTTATGATTGCTTCTATTATTTTTGGTATTCTTGATAGACATTCGCTTGTAGTTGGCAATATAAAGTCATCACAATTTTTAACCACAAATTTATTGTTAATACAATGCATGCTTAAGAAGTTAAAAACTCTTCCTATTCAAAATGATTAAATCAATCATTAATTCCTCAATCTAATATAGTAAGTGCAAAGCCTGTACATGGGACTTACTTACCATGAACTAATATTGCAAAAGCTTGTAATTTTTTCACCAAATTCTCTTCATATAGATGTGCACATTGATCCCATAATGATAATGCCATAGCTACAATTCATTAAAAATATAACAAATTAATGAATTGTTTAAAATAAATGATGAAAAATAAAAAAATGTCAGGCATACCTTTATATAATTTCTTCAAGTCAATATTTCTATTAGTTATATCTTTGTCAAAGGAATTACCTACTACCTCAAGAAATCCAACTTGACACTTTCTTCCATGAATTATCATATTGATTACACCATCATGTTTCATTCCTATTTTGGATCGATCTGTATCTTTTTTAGCGTCATTTAGCTGCAGTTTTTGTATTTCATTTTCAATTTCTCCGGTTTCAAGCCATATAGAGTGTTCAGTTGTTTTAAATACTCCTGAAAGTAAAGGATTTACAATCTCAGAACGATAGCAAAGTTCAGAAGTTTCATTGTTCAACAAAGCACCTCTATTACTTAGAAATTGTAGAGTTCTGATATAGAAATATTAGATTACAATGTTGAATGTATGCATAACAATACAAAAAAAACTTATAATAAAGTTTACAAATCTGTAAAAATCCTCTGACACCAGACTAATTCAATATCATTCTTGTAGCTAAAATTCTCATAAGGCTTTTCACTGAATGTTGTGATGAGTGATTCACAATCAACACTTGTTGATTCATCTAAATTTTTTGTAATTATTTTATTGTATTTTTCCACTAATTTCTTTGTTTTACACATTTCCCAACTTTCTTCAATTGCCTTCTGAATATTCATTTCAATCTAATTATTTATTATAAAAGAAATAGGATCAATAATTTATTCATAATCTTTAACTCAAAATTACACTCACTTCTTTCCATTTTTTTTCAAATATTTTCATCTGATGAGGAAATTGGTCAAAAAGTTCTTTTGTATATGGAAATTGTCTGTCAAACAGAGAAACCACTTTATAGGTTGTTGCAAGACTGTACTTAAAACTTTCCAGTGATATTGATTCATCATTTTTCTGTAATGTATGTTCCCCTACATTATATTCCTCATCCAGTTGGTGCATTTCACGAATTGAAACATTATCTTCCTCATCACTAATGCTAGAATAATTTACTTCATCATCAGTTATCAATACATCATCAGGTGTGTTGTTATTAGAACACATAATCTATTGTAGAAATCTTTTAAGCTTACCTTGATCTTCCAGTACATTTTTTTTTGCTTAGAAAGTTTTTTAAAATATAAAAAATCATATGTGAGGATTTTTTATTGGGAAAGTGCAAATCAATTTAAATATTAAACTAGAGTGACGACGAGTGGCGGGCGATAACCACCACCATTCTTAAAACACTTACCCATCATTCCTTGTCTCTTGATTTCTGCTCCTTTTGTTTGAATCTTTCTTTTGTGGCATTGTAACAAGAACAAAAAAAGAAAAAAAGTTTGTGAATGATCGACACGTACACATTGATTAATATCAAAAAAGCAATAGATTATGTTGCTAAGTCCTGGAATAGTGTCACATCAACAACTATTTTTAATTGTTGGAAAAAAACTGGGATTATTCCTTTATTAGATGGGGAACTATCTAATGAAGAAATAGAAAATTCTATAAATATAATAGAAGATATTTCAAACAACCAAAATAATGAAATCAATATTTTAATCAATACATTACAGTTTACTTCGCCATTAGCAGTAGAAGAATATATTTCAATTGATGATGAGGTGGA
>CAJVPN010000772.1:0-21519 GCA_910592215.1 Entrophospora candida
AGTTGGTTAGAGCGTCGTGCTAATAACGCGAAGGTCGCTGGTTCAACCCCAGCTGGGAGCAACAAATAATTAAATCATGTAACAAAAATTTTTTTTTTATAATTTTTGATTTTTTATTACAATCAAACAACTACAACAGCAGCATACATACATATACTTATATTTTCAGAGATATTCGTTCGTCTGTGTCCTTTTTCACTATTTTAATTAAATTTATATTTTTGCATCTAGTGTTAGGTAAAATCCAAGAATTAAAAGAAAGATAGACAACATGTGTAAAAAGAAGACAGTATTTAAAAAATATTGTATATAGCCAATATGACAATGGGAACCGACATGTCACCAATGTAATTAACTGTACGAAAATTCCTCTGCTAGAAATCAATAAATGGTTTATTTTTTATTTAATTAATTATTCAAGAACAAAATCTGATATGGCTGTTATTTAATTATTATATATTTTATATGTATATATGCTAAAATTTTATTTGTTTTTTTCGAAAATCATAATCCTTTTAATAAGAGCATTAGAAATAAGAACAATGGGTTGTGTAAGCGTTGAAAAGGTGGTTGATGCTTTGGTTGATCCACTAAGGCATTCTTTACAAGATCAGTATCAATATGTAAGAAAAACTGTTGCAATCACAGTATCAAAATTACATTTGTATGATTAATCGTTAGTAGGAAATGAAGGATTTATGGATATGTTGAGAGATATGTTGGCTGATTTTAATCTTATTTTACATAAACATATAAATATAAATATATTTATATGTTTTATGTTCCTTTAGAAATGGGAGACGCAGAAATATTGGCCAAGAGCGTATTACACCAAGACTACAACATATCAATTCTAGTTTAGTGCTAATTGCAGTAAAAGTTATCATGTATTTAATAAATGACATGATTAAAGAATATGATATTACAAATATGTGTAATCCCTCGTTGGATAAAAAAATTTTTTTTAATTTATTATTTATATATGTTTATATCTTACAAAAAAGACCTCATATGATTTATTAGTGACATCATTTTCAAGTGAGCCAGAAGTTCAGTATGTGACACTTTGTAATATACTATTAATTATTCAAATAAGACCAGATGTATTAAGAAATAATATTAAGGTATTTTTTGTGACAATATTGAATCAAGTTAAAAATATTTATTATTTTAAATCAATTAATATTAATAGATACACAACTGAAATTTTGTTAAGAAAATTCTACAGCAGAACTTTTCATAGCAGTTTTACTAGAAATTTATCCAAAAAAAGTTAATTATGTTTTATCATTGTCATAAAGGTGTATCTTAGCTGATTCCAAAGCTAGATGGTTTTATTCTGTCTCTTCCTATGGTTATTATTTTAAAAATTTTATGTAAAGTTACAAGAAAGAATAATAATAAGGTTTTAAACAAAATTCCTCTTTTTTAGCTTTTTGAAGTCTGGGTGATTTTTTCAAACTCTTTGGTGATTGATTATTAAAATATAAATAATTATCTATTCCTATAATATTTATTTAAAAATTTTTAATCAAACTACAACAACACAAACCATCATCACTAGTAACAACACTGCCAATAAAAGGGAAAAAACAACACACCACCCACAAAACTTCAATTAATAAAAAAAAAAAAATCAAGAGATTCAAATATTTGAACCTGAAATAATAAAGTAGATAAATTCTTCTCTTCCTCTCTATGCTTAATTCTCTATTTGTGCAGTGCAGTTCTTTGCAGTTGCCATTCAATAGATCCCGTGATCTAAATATCCTTTAACTCTTCCAAAAATAGAAGAAATACAGCATCAGGAAATTAAAAATGCGTTATTCATAACATAATATAGCACATGATGAAAATAACGTTATTCAATAGGCCCAAATATAGTAAACATAGCACTTTTTGTTCATTGTACAAGAGATCTATGAGCTGTTCTCATTGCAGTTTGTCCCTATAAACACATATTAATATATATAAAAAAAAATACATATTAAACATATTAAGGCATAAATATATTGATCATAGTAATTACATATTTTAGCAAAATATTTCTCATGACTTTTTGAATTGCTGGGTGTTGTTGATCTCTTTTTTTTTTGAGTCATATTGCTCATTTATAATACTAATGAAATAATCTTTAAAGCCAGTTTCATTTGGATAAATATATCCATTTTCCAAGAGTTTTCTAGTAGCAGATTTCCAAACTTCCTATATTTATTCAAATGTTTAAATCTTTATAAATCAATACCAATTATGAAAATATATATATATAAATGAGTTCACCTTATACCACTGATTGTCATTTTCTTTAAAAACTTGAAAGTCTTTTTTTAATTCCTTTAATTCATTTGATAATTTAGTATAATTTGAATCTAATTTTTTTACAATTTTATTAGTCTCAACCAGTAACTCAGTATTTTTTCTTAAGTAAATCAATATTTGTTTTAATGTATTTTTATCAATACTGCCTATTAAAAAATAAGCAAAATTATATAGTAATCTATTATTGTTAAATCTTTCATGCATTGGGAAGGATATATATACACCATTGCTATAACTACTATTTGATTCCAAATAATCATTATTGACATCAGCAGTCAAGGGGTGTGTTGGTGGTAAATTAGTTTGATTACTTATTGTAGAAGTTAATGGCAATTGGTGTGGAATTAGCTTGATTATTGGTTGGACTAGTTCTGTTACTAATTTGTGTTGATGGTCATGAAGAGATAATTGATAAATGTGAAGAAGTTAGTCCATATGCTGGAAGCTAGTGTTGATGAAGTATTACTCTCATTATTTTCAAGTAGTGGTAGATGTTGTGGCTTTATTTTTTGTAACTGTTTTGGAATTTGGTAAATTTCTATCTATTAAAATTGATATTTTATAATTTTATTTAGTAGGCGTAAAATTATTTAATCAGTGTTTTTCCTCTCTTTCAATAGACTGCAACATGGAATGTTATTTTTTTTTTTTACAATAATAAATTCTGGCATGTATATAGAATTTTGGGTATCTAGACGTTTCCCCGACAATTACATTTTGTATTACAATATTTATTTGTTTCCCTGCCATGCCATATCCGGCTAAGTTTATCAAACCATTTAAGTCTATTAACCCATTCATTAGGCGACTAAGCTGTTTAAGTCGGTTAGGCCATTTATTAGCCAATTAATATTAAATATAGTTAACAAAATCTTGTCGGAGAAATGTCCTGTCGGGGAAATGTATTTGTTGGGGAAACGTCCTGTCGGGGAAACGTCTTGTCGGTGAAACGTCCTGTCGGTGAAACGGTGTCGGGGAAACGTCCTGTCGGGGAAATGTACCAGACCCCTAATGTTATTAATTATTAATTATTAAATAGCTGAGTAAATAATATTATTTGCTACAATTACACTATCTATTGCATCTAAATAAGTAATGAATAGTGATGATGTGCTATTTAATGCTATGAATAACACTTTTTTAATTTCCTGATGCTATATGTATAACCAAAAATAAATCATAGAATTAAAGCTATGATTTCTATTTTTGGAAGAGTTAAAGGATATACACAGCCAATAAAAAGTTCAGTGGCTAAGTGACTTGCACTATTTGAACGTAGTTTTCACACAATAGCTCAGGCAGGTTGTGCATATAAATTTTAATGATTTCTAGAACTTTTTTAATTTTAAAAAGCAAAGTCTATTTAAAACTTTTTTATCAATAAAACTAGTGAGTGTTGACAATGATTGATTGTTTTAGTGAGTAAGCAAAGGGTAATGGGTGTTATTGTATTCTTAATCAAAAACACAGGAAAATCAGCCCAAATAACAATAAACATTTGTAAATAAATAAATAAAACGTAACTTTATAGAGGCCTTGAACTTTGTAAAAAGACCATCTTTATTCATTCACAATACCCTACCTGTATCATCATTGAGTGTGCTTACAGATTATCTGAAGCTTTTCATGTACAAGAAAACAAGAGAAGAAGTAAATTCGTAAACTAATTAATTGACAAGAATAGCCAAAAACTAAGCCATAATCAGTCATAGTTGTCAATACTTGTTAGATAATCGGTGTTAACGAAAAGATCACCTTGCGATATTCCCTTAGTCTATGTCCTGCCTGCTTTCTGACAAAATTTGTTTTTTTAAAAAGTATAAGATGCATTCATAATCCCGAGATGTCTTCTTGCAGTGGCCACCCATTTTCTCCAAAGGAAGGTAAACTGCAAAATCGTCACAATTGAGGTTCTCTTACATTCCTTTCAAATTATTTCAATTTCTTCATTACTAGTATTCTTTATCCTAATACTAATACCAATTCTATAATCCATTGATACATATATTCCCAATAGCTTTAAAGGGGTTTAACTCCCTTAATTAATTCATATCAAATTACTGGATTGACAAAATCCACAGACAATTTTCTTTGATAAACAATGAAGTTGTTATTTAATATATATTATTTTATAATTTTAAATAAATTGAAATTGCATCGCCCCGAGTAATAATAATACTAAGATCATGCATGCAGTAATGAAAATTTTTTTAGCAGGGTTGGAAAATAAAACTTGATGTTTTTGTTAAAATTTAATCTGGGCATCCTTTCCACGTATAATGAAGGTTCCGTTACCTTGTCGTCCAAGAGGTAATAGTCGTCGAGTCTCCGCTTGGTACTCTGGGATCTCTGTCATGATCGTATTAAATTTCTTTTCCAAAAATCCAACATATTAAAATTTTATCAGAAGCTACCTTCCCATGTAGCATGAAATTTTCATTATCTCGAGTGGTCTAATCTCTGTAGCCCAGTTCTGGTTGTAAAGTTCCTTTAGTCATTTCCGAAAAATAAAATAAATAAATAAATTCAATGTATCAAACGGATTTAATTCAATCGTCCTACATAAGTCTTTAGTACACAAGCCTCTGTGTCCTGCGCTATGTACCTGACACAGTAGAGACCCGTAACGCATAGGCGAGACTGTTTACGAGCTCTTTAAAGAACCCAGATGCAACATCGACATACGTTTCAACCAATTAATCCTTTTTTGACATAGGCAACCTATTAAAACATAACCAAATACACAATCCCTAGACAAAAGTATTTGTTCACATGATTACACTAATTAGTAAAGAATATAAATAACGTACGTACTTTCATGGTTAATAAAAAAAAGAACTAAAATTCAAATAAAAATTTGAACATTTATTTTCACGTTTTTTAAAAATTTACATACAGTAAATAAAACATTGTATAAATAAAGGCTATTGTTTTGAAGAATGAAATTTTGTATTTCAATCTAGAAAATTAGTGATTAAAAAAATAGGCGTTTGCAGTCTTTTAAAATCAATGAAGATTTAGTCTTTAATACTGATTTTTTTAACAGGTTTGTTTTTACAATTGTAAAATATTAACAAGAATTATGGCCGCGTTTTTTCATTGATATTTGCCTATTTATAATTTTTTCTTGAGCGTCATGGATCAATAAAAATGGTTGAATTTTGTTTGATCCATAAATTCATTGTAGTACAAACGTTCAATCTTTAATTTTTCTTCGGCTTCGCTATCACTTTGTTGGGTATCACATAAAAATATCCCAACTAAAAAGAATAGAACTCAAAAAATATCTGTCATAATAAAGTTTGGGATCTACAGAAATGAACTTCTTTTAAAGTCAGGTGATAATTATTGGCGTTTATAAAGTTACGATTTGTACATTCAACCCCAAAAACTGGTATCATCATTATAATAATAAATAAATACCAAATACAGTCAAAGGTCTCTACACCAAACTTCCGATAATCGAACTGCTCTCTATAACGAACTAAATTTTTGGTCCTGATTTTTATTAATTAAATTTACTCTAATTAAATTATCTTGTATATATAATAATAACGATACAAAAAAATCTGTATATAATCTCCATATTTACACGTTGAATTTTATACACTGATACCGCGCAACTCAAATGAGCACTCGGTTAAACCGGCTAAACTATTTAGTCATATGTTAAGTCAAGTTTAGTCAAGGCAATTATTACTGATTAGGTTTTTAACCCCTTTATGCTGCCAGCCCTGGCTAATACCGAACTCTTAAAATTTTATTAGTATGATGAAACAGTGATAAATCCCAAACGAAGAAGAAAATGATGTTTCTTAATAATGATGTTGATAATAATGATGATGTGAATAATGATGATGATATACTGAAGTGATTCTTCCTCCTACACCTGTATCACATAAAGATACCTTGTTGGCAATAGAAAAACTTACAAGTTTAAAAAAGGATTGTTGTGACACTTAATCATTACGTGGTTGCAGCCAATAAGGATTGCCTCTAATTCGGGCGTATCTATGTTAATCACATGACTGGACCATATTGAAGTATGTATAGTAATGATATGCAATATATTCAAAATTACATTCTGTTTTTATTTCTGTTACAAATTATAGTGGAATTCCAAACCCTTCTTTAGAAAATTTATATTGTGTAAGCAATAAATTGTACAACAAAAACTGGCGCGGGGGTATCGGTTTAATATTCCAGAATAAATGTCCGCAATTCATTGTAACCTGTTTTAGTTGAAAAACGTTAATTATTAATTATTGTTCACACGGAGATTAATCAACGTTTTGTTAATATTAATGACAAAACCAAATTAATTTAATTTTGTTATCACAATCAGATTTCAAATGATAAACTTTTATGATCATTTTCCATTTTAAGAAACAATAATAATAATGTTTTAAATTGGAAAACTTTATTATAAATAAGTACTCTCCTTCCCTGTTACTTTTCTTTTTTGAAAAAATATTATTCATAATATTTATTATTATTGTGTTATTATTATAGTATTCACATTAGTACCATATTTAATTATGTACGGAAAAATGTCTTTAGATGAAGAAAGAAAACAAGATAGGATGAAAAATCAAGGTTATGAGCAAAGACAAGATATCATAGCGTCAATTAAAAAAATTATTAAAGTATTTTAAAAAATTTTTTTAAAAATAATTTTATGATCATTTATTTTAGTACACAATGTCTTATTTATTGTTGAATCCTTATCTTCTCATATATATTAATATATATATACAATAATCAATAGGATTATCCTCACGAATCAATTTTCAGAGAATTTTTACAAAACGCCGATGATGCGAAAGCAACCAAATTTAAAATTATAATTGATGAAAGAAAATCAAATCCAACTGATGGGTTAATAAGTGAAAATATGAGAGCATTACAAGGTCCTGCAATTTGGATTTACAATGATAAACAGTTTGAAGAAAAAGATTTAGATTCTTTGTTAAACATGTATGATGGTAGAAAAGCTAGCGATGATACAAAAATTGGAAAATTCGGAATTGGTTTTAGGTCTTGTTTTAATTTTACTGATGCGCCCAGTTTTGTGACTGGTGGAAATTTTCGTGTTTTGGACCCACAAGGAGAATATATTCCAGGTGGTTATGCTCGTAACTATACAGAAGAGGAATTTTTGAGATTGTATAGCGATCAATTACAACCTTATAAAGACATTGCCGATTTTGATCCTAATGAAATTTTTGATGGAACATTGTTTCGACTTCCTCTTAGAAACACTGAAAGTAGAATTAGCGATGTGATTTATGATGCAAAACAAATTCTAAAGTTCCTGGAAAATTTTAAAAAGGATGCAATTTCCTGTCTAATTTTCTTAAAATACGTCGAATCAATCGACGTTTATCATTTGAAGGAAACTGCCGAAGAAGAACATTTATGGAGTATTAGTATCACCAATTCTGATGAAATCAGAGAAAAAAGACTCTCTTATAATATTGATCCTGAAATTTTTGCTCTTAATATTGTCACGAAAGTTATGAAAGATGAAACTGAGGAATCAAAAAATTGGATTGTGTGTACAGGAGGTGATAGATTAATTGGAGACACTGAAGACGAAAAAACACTTAAAGATTTTGCAGGAAAAAATCGTTTAAAACCTTGGGGAGGTGTTGCTGCTTTAAATGAAATAACTGATGATTTTATAGGAAGATTGTTTTGTTTCTTTCCATTAGCTCAAATGACAAATTTACCTGTTCATTTGAATGGTATTTGGGCAAACAATTCATCAAGGAATAATATCTTGTTAAATGATGATGCGCTCTCTGACAAAAATGAATTGTACTTAAAATGGAATCGTTATATCTTGTTAAATATTTTACCAAAACTTTACATAAAAATTTTGGAACATCTCGTCGATTCGGCAAGGAATCAAAATTCTCAAGAACAAATTATTGTCAAGTATTGGCCATTACCATCACAAGAAACTTCACATGAGAAATATGTTAGAGAATTTGGTAGCGCGGTGTTAAAACTACTTCCTCAAGATCAACCATTATTTTTCACTCGTGGTTTTGATGGTGATGATGGAAAATATGTTACATTCGAAGAGGCGTGTTTCAAAAATGAAGATGATATACTTATCATTGAACTTCTTGAAAAATTTAACTCGACAATTGTAAGATTAGACGAAGAATATTTAAAAGATTTAGAAAAATCTGGTTTGCAGGTTAACAAAGTCGCCACAGAAAACATTTGTGAACAACTTAAAGGTCAGGATATTGATGATATAACAAATAAACACGCTATCAAAGACATCATAAAATTATTAAAATTTTTATTAAAAGATCAACAATGTTATGATATGATAAGGGGAATAAAATTGCTTCCACTTGAAGATGAAAGTTATGGTGAATTTGGCGAAAGAAAATATATTGCAACTACAGAACAAAGAAGACTTCTTTCAAATGTAAACGGTTCCTTTTTTGTTCATGGAGATTGTGTGGAAGATCGCGAATTGAGAACAATTTTTGAATCTGAGGATTTTCAAAAGGCAACCAATATTAGTTCTTTTAATGCTAATACATTACTACATCTTTTAGAACATCAATTGACCAAGGAGAAAAATATAGAATATTGGGATCCTTCTGCTTCTTTACATAATATTTCAAATTTTATATGGTTAGAAAACATTTGGGAAATAATTTTAGCGTCCGATTACGGTGTAGAATCTTTTCGAGATTTTCCACTGTTAGATATTTGTTCACCAAATAATGCTCTATATCTTTTAGATTCTGATAACCCCGTATTTAAAATTCCACAATCCATAACTGATGGAGACATGATACATGTACTAATTAAATTAGGCGTAAAGTTCACCAGAAGAAATATACATGATAAATTAAAAGATTATATTCTCGAATGGAATTATAAGAACATTTTTCGAGTATTGGAAAAATTTATAAGACAAAATAATGATTTCTTAGCTAACAATGTCGACATACAACCAAACGATATCGAGGTAATAAAGAAGTATGTGAGAGAGAAATGGAGCTTGCTAACTCATGAATTTGATTATGTCCTACAAAATTTGAAAATTTGGCCGACTTTTCCAAACGGCGAAAGTTTTTTTAGAGCTTCTGATGTATCTCTAAAACCTCAAGATATTCGTTTATTCGATGAAAATAGTAGCAAGTTGAATGGATTTTTTTATGAAAATGAAAATAGTAGTAACAACAATGATATTATTACGTTGGATAGGATAATACTAACAAATTTAGGAGCGAGAGTTGTTGGACTAAATGATTTTCTTAAAGATACTATTCAATTTCCATCAAAATATAAAGATGAGAAAAAATATATTGATTTTATTAAAAGCGTTTTAATTTCCAATGATTTTAATAACGCCAAAGATTTGCTAATGAATAAAACAGCAGCAATTCCAAATAATTCGGACAAAGTATTAAAACTTGCTAGAAATTTATATTATTCCAATGAACAATCATTATTCGAAACGATATTTAAAGATTCTGGGAAGATTATTCACCGTGATATTGTATCTGACGAAAGATGTTTAACAGCATTATTAAGAATGGGGTTGAAGAATTCTGTGGATCGTGTTACATTTTTAGAATGTGCAGATGAAATTGACAGACTTCAACATAGAAACAATAATAATAATAGAAGAACACAAACAAGACCGAATAATGATTTGGTGGATCGGGCTAGAGTTTTAGTCAATTATTTATATGAACGTTTTGAAGAAGTTAATTTTGATCGTGAGGATATTCAAAGATTATTAAGAAAAAAATTTGTTCCAGTCGATCAAGAGATTAGGAATACATATCCAACCAAATATGTTAGAATAATTGACGGTGATGTAGAGTGTTTTGAATCATTATGCTCAAATGAATACAGAGATATTGCATGGACACAATTAGGGTTTATAGATTCACGAGCTATACCAAGAAATATTTCTGTTATTGATAAAATATTGGAAGATTTTCCGGAACTTGGAAAACCAAAACCAACTGTTGTTCTCGAACATTTAAAAGCTGTTAAAGAAATGGCACTTGATCCTTCCAATACAATGTACCCTCACGTATTTATAACAATGCTTGGCAAAATATATAAAGCATTAAATGAAAATTGTTGCGATGAGGATGACGATGATTCAGATGATGATGGTTATGGATTTAATAAATTGACGCGAGCAGATTTTGATGCTGATCCTGGACTTAAGTTGTTTTTGAATATTAATACTAACACCAATATTAATATTAACAACTCGTACGAAAATCCGTATGACGAAAGTAATTGGGTTGATGCTGACGAATTACGAATAGGAGTTCTCGAGAGTGATGAAGGATACGTGAAGAATTCTATTTCAAAATATCAAAAATTGTTAAAAGTAGCAGGTGCATATGTAGTTAAAAATCCAACCCAATTTCAATTTGAGGATATGTCATCTTATTCCGAAGGAGATCAACTACTTAAAAGACTTCAAAACTTCCTAGTTAATAGTCCACCAGCTTATAATGATGTAATTTTTACAGTTGGAGGAGAAGAAATACGAGCCAATCGAGCGATTTTGGCAACGTGTAAACATTTTGAAACATCATTTTATGGTAATTTTCATACAGCAGCCTTCAATGAACCGATTAGAATGGATCAAAATAAAATATGCGACGGTATTAGTCCGAATGGCTTTAGAAGTTTAATAAAAATCATGTATGGAGGTAATTTAGATCAAGTGATTGCCGAAGAAAACAACAATAATAGTGATGACAGACAAAGAATTATATACTTACTGTTAGATCTTTTAAAAGGATCGGATTATTACGAATTAGTAGATACCAAAAAGAAAATCGAAATTAAATTATCAAAATATGTTCTGCCACAAACTTATAACATAATTTATGAAACAGCAAAAGAATACGCGGCAACGCAGTTGGAAGGTTATTGTATAGCATTCAAAGAAAGTAATCCAGATTTATTTCAAGATTAGATTCCCAAAATTATTTTAATTTATAAATAGTTAAATATAAAATCATTTAATTTCTATACATATTCCCACTGAAATAAATTATAAATTATTTAAATTATTTACAAAAAAAAAATTTATAATATAAAAATTTGAAAATGATGTGAATTTTAAGAATGTAAAATATTATTTTGTAAATAATAATAGTAACGATAATTAATATATAAATATATCTTTGATTTAAGAAATGCCTATGTTCTTTAATAATCTCTCACTCTCCAATTAACTTCAAACCCTCTTTGATTTAAAAGCATTTGGCAACACGCCGATTAACCTCTTTTTTCCTTCACCACTTCCGTGTAATGTGCCATCGATGACCGGATCCACAACAGTCCAAATAAATATAAAAAATCCACTAGAAAATATAATCAACATAAATAAAAATGGTACAAAATCCTCAAACACTTTCGATACTTGTAAATTTGACTCATTCAAAGCCCTACTAATTATATCAGACGTAACAAATCCTATTATAAATATACAATATATCGACATTATGATGCCTTCTCTCACTTTCGAAGTACCAAATCTCCACCATTTTGCACCATAATTAACTTCATGAAATTTTGACACGTCAACTCTTTTTTTCTCTCCGTAAAATATTGAAAACAGCATAAGTGGAGAATAGTATGCTACTGTAAATGATGAATCGAAACCTTTATTCTTTAAATCAATATAAGTCCATATTGTGACAATACTTAAATACAATATTAAAAACAGACAGGGTAAAATCACTAGGCCAACTAGATTGTTAACATAATCTTTACCATCAACTATTTCACTAACATTAGTAACGGTTGTTGTTGTTGTTGAAGGTGCGGTTGTTGATGCAGTTGTTGATGAAAATTGTCTAGTTGGGCTTAATTTATAACTGGCATAAATAATATTGAATAAAATTAATTGCGAAAAAATCGCAACTCTTGCCAAAATTTGAGACCTTGATATTATACGTCCGAATGGTGGTGAAAGATAAGCGTAATTGCTCGAAAAACTTAAACCACCTGATGTTGAACCACCACCGCCGCCTCCACTACCAGCTACTAAAGTTAATGGTAAAAGATCGGCTGAATCTCTTTGATATAAAAGTTCATTATCTCTATACCCACCACCATCATCTATTGCTACGCTTGACATTTCCTTTTTTATTCCACGCATTGAATTATCATATGATTTTGAATCTAAAAAAATTTTTTTTGTAAATATTAAAAAAAAATCCAATTTACGCAGGCAGGTACATTACAAATAATTATAAACCAAATACCTCTTTTTGATTGATCACTACTTTTTCGATGAGTCTTTTCCAAATTCTCTTTTGACAGTTCATGTTTACTTTTTTTATAAGATGATGATGATGATTCATCACCACTTAACAAATTCAAAGGTAATAAACCAGTAAACTTTGTGTTTTTTGTTGTTGTTGTCGGCGGAAGTAATGTTGTAGTAGTTTGCTTTGTTGTTTTATGTGGTTGATGTTGTTGTTGTATTTCAGTAGAAATGTCTTTAACATCATCGTCGCTATTATAATTTTGATATTGTGTAGATGGACTAAGAGTTAACTTTGGTACATTTACTATTTGTTGTGAAGGATAATGTTGCTGTTGTTGCTGTTGTTGATATTGTTGTCTTTGTAATTCTTCTAAATCTTCTTCACTATCTTCTTCTTCCTCCTCCTCTTCAAAAAATAATGCGTCTTCAACACTTGGTCTAGTTTGTATAGATTCAGCCATCGCAGATAACTCGGAAGGATGTCGCTCATGTTTTGGTACTGGTTCAGTAAAAGAACGCGGTGGTGGTTGAATTCTTGGCCTATGTTGTAATACTGAGGTAATGGTAGTGGAACGTTGCAAAACGTTTTCTCTATTTTCTTCTACAGGTGAATCTAAGTTTACTGGGCTCTCGTTATTATCGTTACTATCACTATCAGACGAAGAAGCGTCTGGTTGATAGATCGGAATGGTATGGAAAGGTTCACTCGGTGTATTACTATGAGTTTCATCATGGTCCATAATTTTTTTTTATTTTTTATTTTTTTTTTAAAAAAAAATTTATTTCAAAAAAAAAAAAAGGATTTATAATATTCTAAAATTTTAAGGTTGTGTGTAACATAAAAGGTCTAAAATCCAAGCCTCTGATGTCATTCAAAGCCATGATTGAGATTACGTTTTTGAAACTTTCTCCGTTTGAAGCATGATTTTTGTGCCACTGATGTAAAGTAAATAGGTAAGATGGCATCACATATATTTCTATCGCGCTTTTAAAATTATTTTTAACAAGGTTTACTATTTTTAAATACAATTATTCTATCATTATATAATATCCTATAATGGTATATATCCATCATCCAGGTATCCAATCATTCACAACCCGTTATAATATGGCATTACAAATAAATCCCGCAATTTATTTTTTCCATTTTTAACTTCACGAATTAGAATGTTAATATCCGCAGCCGGTCCGGTCCTTATAGGGTACGGACCGGAGCATACCCTGCCATTACCATTTTAAATGAGCAGTTCTGATGAAAGCGGAAGTAAAGGCATTGCTGTTCGTGCCAATTGCAAAGCAAAGATCGAGGAAAATTTTCCGAACACCATTTACATCTCTATTTAGACATATATTATATTCCCTAAAAAGGATTTTTTCCTCTCGGATTATTATCAATTCACACCAAATATGTGTATTAGTACTGTTTCAGAAACAATGGAACCTTGCTTTCCGTGTTCTTCTGCTTTTGATATTAATATTGTCTATCCCTAAATTCCGAATGAGATCGGGTCATCCATCATGTTTCTGACTGTTCTTTTATTGATTTTTTTTTTGACAACCGTTAAAACTAGAAATAATGATTATATATCAAAGGTGATACATATATATCAGAAAACGCTTTAGATTTCTATCTTGTTGTAAAATGAATTACTTGTCACAGGAGCTTCTTCTTTCAATTAAAAACAAATGTATGACGAGGGTTGCAAATTTCATATACTGTACAACTATTAATTCTTTTTATGTGATGACATACTTTAGGTTTCTACCTTACTGTGATTACTCAAAAATAAGCTAAATGCTTGCATAATAATCGAGACTTTGTTTCTTTACATACATAATTCATAATTTTTCTAATTACACAATTATTATAAAAAATTTGCTCGATCGTTTACCAATTTATGGATTAAACCACTTTGTGGTCATGGGTATGTATTCCTTACCTCCCGTTTTAGTATAAGATAGTCATATTTCTATCCAATCAAATAAAGAATGGGGTTTGAGGATGGTATGGATTTTTCAATGCAAATTGGTTAATAAAAAATGGTTATCGGAATACATTTTCGAAGTAAAAAAATAAAATATACTTGAATCAAATGTCTCATATAACTTGTATCGTGTAACATTGCGGTATTAATATTTAAATATGGCTTAGAGGATTATGATAGACAAAATATTAAATAAAAGGATTTGGTAGAATTGGAATTTTTTTTAATGATAAAAATGTTTTTTCTCAGAAACTTCAGGAATATAAACACACGCAAGAATTTCTTTTGCAATCATCTTACAACCCAAAATAATTTAAAAAAGGGTATTGAAATCATTGGATTCACTTTCTCGCCTGCTACTCTTAGAACAATCCTTACCCTTGAAGAGTTAGGTATAGAAGAATATGAATTTGAGAAAACACCACAAATCAAAACGCCTGAATTTATTGCTACTAAGCATCCATTGTAAGTGACGTGATCTTTTTAAGTAATAATATTAATTTCTTTCTAAATTTAAAAATCAATCTTGTTCGTTAATCATGATTATTAGTGGAAGAATTCCAGTAATGTTTGATGACGGTTTTAAAGTTTTTGAATCACGTGTAATTTGTCGATATCTCGTAAACAAATACCAAGGAACCAAAAATTCTACAATTTTGATTCCAAAAGATCTACAAAAGGCAACTTTGGTTGAACAATTCTTATCAGTTGAAAGTTTATATTTTGATCAACCATCATTAACTATTGTTTTTGAAGAATATATTGCCAAGCGTATGATGAATAGTGAACCTAATACTAAAAAGGTCAAAGAAGCAAAAGAAAATATCGAACCAGTATTGGATGTTTATGAAAAGTTTCTCAAAGGAAAAGATTATTTGTCTGGTGAATATTCTTTAGCTGATCTTGCTCATGTGCCTAATATCTTTTTTACTGTTGACAAAACCAACTCTGGAGATATATTTATTAATGACAAGCGACCTAATTTAGCTAGATGGGTGAAAAATATTAGCGAAAGACCCGTTTGGAAACGAGTATTGGCAAAATATAATCTCATCTAATGTTTTTCTTATTTTGTATTAATTTAAATTTTATCAAAATAAAATTTTATTATTTAACCCTGAAGGTGTACAATTGCCAAATTTATAGCCTGATGATGATTTTGGTGGTGGCTTTAAGGAAGGCAGTGGACTTTTGGTAGACCAGATGGAAGTTTATGTCAATTTATTTGAATTTCATTCCATTATTATTTTCATAATATTGACATGATTCGGTGCTAAATACTCTGTTACCTTTTTTACACTGTGATCTCTTACAATTCTACAGGATCTATAGTAGCAATTATATATATTAAAGTAATCATATTTTCTATGTTACATTGAATTTTATGAAGACCAAGATACATATATGTTGGAGTGTCTTATTGGAATAGCAGGCAAAAATTTCGTACTGATACTTCAATTACTATTACAAAATCCAATAAAGATAAATAAATTACTCACTCTGCTTCTTATACTAGTAGCTAATTCTTTTCTGCTATAGGTAGCTGCAGCTTTGATGTCGGCTTGATCCCATAAACAAACATCTTCTGCATGATGACATGCTCATTAAGATCACGAGATTCTAATTTATTTACTACTACTACTACTATTATTATTATTATTGAATTAAAAAAATTATAAACATAATCTTTTAGAAACCATATATATAGTTAATCTTTTAATAGCAGGCTTCATCAACGCCAAATCTTCATTGTATAAATTATTTTGGTACTTGTACAAGTACACCATTTGTAGTTCATGTGATATGGAGAATACAATTAATTGTCTATCTTTGTTGGATAGATATCATCATTCAGAATTAGCACTTGAAGAAGCAAAAGTGTTGACCAAAAAGTGTGAATAGTAGGTTTATTGTTAGTTAACCTTGCTAATTTCAAGATAAAGATGTGGTATTGATTAATAATACATTATTATATTTATTTATTGTTATTTCTGTAATAAATAAATAAAATCATTTCTAAATATAAAAAAAAGATTAATCGTAATGAAAAAAATTTTATCACTTTTTTTTAAATTTTACTTTGAGATGTAATTTTAATTATACAATGCAGCCCACGTGTAACATTGAATCATAAGA
Source organism: Entrophospora candida (assembly GCA_910592215.1). Taxonomy (NCBI): domain Eukaryota; kingdom Fungi; phylum Glomeromycota; class Glomeromycetes; order Entrophosporales; family Entrophosporaceae; genus Entrophospora; species Entrophospora candida. Next base: position 16,729 of record CAJVPN010000772.1, read on the forward strand.
TGTATAACAATTATTACGACAATTGCGATCTCACTTTTCTTAAAAGTAGCTGATCAGTTCAACCGCAAACTTGGGATGGGAGGTTCTTACTCATTATTTTATTTTTGTGAGCCACCCGAGTCTTTATATAAAGTTGCTTGAAACCTTCTAGGATATCCTAAAAGAGACAAATTTATTTACTCAATGTGTCATCATTTATTTCTGTGATTCCACATAATCTTAGTAAATATATGAATATCATTGCAAGTAACTCGTTAGGATTATGCATTCAGCCCCGATTTAATTGACTGTGTTGCATCAAGCAAAAAAAAATTGAGAATATTATTGTTCTAAGCAATTAATACTTAATTTATATATTACGTGCATATGGCTTGGATATAGATTTGTAATCTTGGTGGTGAAACTTTTGATCTTTAAATTCTTGAAAATACAAAATGGTATATTTGAAGTCAATGATGTTCTTGGTGGCAAGGATTTTGATGATGCATTGGTGGTGAATTATATTATAATAATTTAAAAAAGAACAAGATAATGACATCACAAAAAATAGATATATTGGACATCAATGTATTAGAAAAGCCTCTGAAAAAGCAAAATTTGAATTTCTGTCAGCCCTATAAACAAATATCAATCTTCCATATATTACAGCTGACAACAGTGATATTAATATGTTAATGGTGGATTGACAAGAGTAAAGTTTGAGTTTATTCTGGCGGGCAGAATGGAACTTATTCCAAAGGTGTTCAAAGCCGTTAAGTAAAATCTTTGGTAATGAACCAAACACAAGTGTTAATCCTTTTTTACAAAAAGAGAACTGTGTGACATTAAAATTTATCTTCGGATGAATTGGAATTTAATGATTGAGAAAAGATGGCAAGGTTGAAGTAGTCGAGACAGAGCTTTCTATAATACAAAGAGTAAATTTTAACTCTTGTTAAAAAATCTTTTGTACGCCTCATAAAATCTGCAATAATCATGTTAGTTTCTAATGAATTTTGCCTTAATTTTAACATTAAATACTGACTGATGTATAAATTAGAGCATCTATATAATACCCACAGATCTTTCTAGAAAGCACCATTTTATTATTATATAATAAAATCTCTGTTCCTGGAGATCAGTGTATATATGTGGGGTATGCTGCAACGAAACCTAACAAAGTGAACATTGTATCACATAAAATTACAGTGATCATAATGAAACTTGTAATTATTTCTAATACTAAAAAGAATTACTCCCTTTCAGTTCAGTTAAATGTGATGACGTGTTCAAAGATAATGAGAAAAAAATTCAATGACATAAAATTTATGAGAATAATGTCTTGGCAATAGATTTTTTGAAGAATGGTACTTGTGTATTTATCAAGTTCTCAACTGACGACTTCATTGTAGAAATTCTGGATTGAGAAATATTGTTATTAGCATAAAACATAATCCCACATCCCACGCTGCAACACGTACACACATAAATACATATATATATATATATTAAATATCAAAAGCTCGATGTAAATGAAACTTTATTTATTACATTGTAAATTGTGATGCAAAAGCCACAAGGGCATAATTTATTAAACATATTCATCCAACATTACTGTGATGTTAACAAATTTACATCTTAGGTTTAATATCGAAATGGGACATGAACTTGACTTCCTGAAAGTTTTTATTATCATTATCACGTGTCATCAGGAACCACGAAATAAAATTTAACCTTTGCTTCTTTGTTAATTATATATGATTGCGTGTTTTGATTATATTAACAAGGTCAACCTGCCTGATAGGATGTTTTTTGGGCATTGTTACTTGAAAGATATTGTCAGGAGTAACAAATAGATCTGCTGCACCAAAATTTGATTTTGATGGTAGGATAACCCTGTTTCCTTCATTATGTTCTGAAAGTTCTTCTGGAGTTAGGATGTATTCAACTCTTGGTTGGTGCTTTATTGTATATTTTCTGATGATAGCAGTATGCTTGTCTACACCATCCTTGTCTGCATCATCTTCATCATCCTGATAATGAAAAACAAGATATAGTAAACTCTCTCAATCACCGTCAACACTAATTAATTATGTGAGGCTTAACTTGCATTCCTCTAATTTCCTTGTTGCAAAGTGATGTTTCCAGTCATGAAGAGATGAATTACATGCAGTTCAAACATTATTCCCCTGGCACTAGGATATTTTTTATGATCTCGGATTTTTCCAGAAGCGTTTTTTTTTTGGATTTCATCAAATATAAAATTAGAGGCCCATCCAAGATAATAATCATCATAAGTAAGGTTTGGCCATTGGTGAATTAGGCAGTTGCTTAAAATCTCATCCATTACTTTAGGTATCTTTGGGTCATAATATTTCATTGCCTCTTCAATCTTTTGAAGGACATATCTTGGCACACCACCTGTCTTGCTGTAAAGTTCCAACATTATATTTACCGGAACTCTCGAGAAGACATATTTTTTACAAATTAGCGACTCATTTAATGACCATGGTCCTATATAAAACCTCTTCACAATAATTTTATCAAATTCTTGGAATTCATATTTCTTTATGCTTTTTGGTGATAAAGCAACCACTGTTTTTGCCTCAACATCCTCAGGATTTATGACACCATCTGCTAGATTAGCATGTTTCAACAGATCTGAAGCAATCTGAAAAGTCACCTGAACTTCCAACATTAATTCCATCTTCATCAAAGCAATAGAATTTCTGACTTTTCTTATGAGACTGGAAGATGATATTAATATTTTCACATTCATACAATAATCGGATCAAGAAATAAACCAAAAAGCATGATTTACCTACACCTGATGTTCCAGTGACAACGAACTTATGACAGGAACCAGTTGATGAATTATTGATCAATAGATGATGAATGTCCTTGTATTCTTCTCTCACATATTAGGGATGTTAATTGATTATAATTGATTATGAATTGATCGACAAATCGAAAAGTAATCAATTTTTACATTGCAACAAGCATTAGAAGTAATTAATCATGTTTTAGTACATATTTCTACTCAATTGTATATTTTTATATTTATTCTAATTCAAATAATATTTTTATTAAAATAAAAGATTTTAGTTACAAAGTATGAGTGTAGGTCTAGAGGCGAATTAACTTTAGATAAGACTATATGTGAAATCATTGACTCTGAATCTTTTTGGAATTATATTAAAACTCTTTGAAATCTTTTGGTTCCATTATGTAATGCATTAGATAAACTTCAATCTAATAATGCTAGACTTTTTGAGGTGCTACATTCTTTTGGATATTTTGTCAAATTATATAAGAACTACCCAGAACAAACTTTTGGACAAAAAATGTTGAGTAGGTTAGAAAGGCATTGGAGTATTTGGGAGCAACCTATACTTATTCTTTCTTTTTGGCTTCACCCCAGTTATAGAACAGAAAAATTTGACCCAAATATTGTATCAAGATTGTCTTTTTCCTTAAAATCATGGCTTATTTACTATTATGATTCATGGTTTAATGAAAAATCTACATCAATTCTTTTTGAATTTGAAAAGTATAACCAAATGAAATTTCCTTATTCAAATGATATTTTTAATCAATATAAGCGCAATTTATTATTATACTGGAGTTCCTTATCAAGAGACAACAATGAACTTGCAAAGTTGGCATGTCATGTTTTTGGTATGTGCGTCAATTCTGCTTCAGTGGAGAGATTATTTTCAAAAATGAAATTAATACACACACCTTCTCGAAATCATCTTCATGTAAGTCAAAAAAAAAATATTTAGAAGTCATTCAATTCAAATTTTTTAACATTATTATTTCTTTATTTATGCAGTATGAAAAGGTATTGAAAATAAGCCAGATCCATGGTGACATAATTAATTTAAAAATGGAATCAACTAACAATAAATTTCAATCTGAAAATATAAATAACATTATGATAGAAAAATAGATAACACAAATGATCATGATTTAAATTTAGATGAAGCTTGTCAAGATCTGGGTAAATTTCTAATAAATATTTTAAGTATATACATTATATATAATCTATTATTAATCAACTAATGAATTTAAAAATTAGGAGGAGAACCAGAAAAGGAGATAATAGATATTGATGAGGATAATGATAACGATTGTTGTGATGGTGAAGAATTTATTAATTCTGCTGAAACATGGAAGGTGTTGGTAGATGAATGGATTAACATGACTAATGATGAAATTATTGATGGTGAAATAGAACAAATTGCTTCATTAGATGATTCACATCCAGCAGAAAATAAAAAGGCCAAGTGGGCTTTGGCAGATTTATTTCCTGCTGGTCTTGATGTGCCAGATTTCATATTTGATATACTGCCTGTAATATATAATGATTATGAATAATAAATTAAAAATAAAATACTTGAAAAAAAAAATTTTTTTTATCAATAGATCAATGGACCACCAATAGACCAGAAATTAATGGATCATCAATAGATCCAATGGACCTGGTCCAAAATCTATTGATCACAATGGACCCGGTCATTTGCCAACCCTGGCCAATAATAATTAAAATAAATTAATTTTCATTTTTATGTGCGCGTATATAATCTTTTTTTTCTTTTTTTTTTTTTGAAAAAATTGCGTGTAACATATTAACTAAAAAATAATTTGAATGACGTTTTCTGCGAATTAGGAGGCATGAATGAAAATCTCGATGGCGTGAACTTGTTCAAGTTAGTGATCATTTCAAATATCCCCCCCCCCCCCTACACACAATTTTTTTTTTCTAACAGAGAAAAAATAAATTTCTATTATTATTTTTTTTGTCACTTA
>CAJVPN010000773.1:0-21494 GCA_910592215.1 Entrophospora candida
ATCGCCTGGTAGTGTTCCTTTTCTTCTTCCTTCATCTTATTAATTAATTAATAATTTTACAAATAAAATCATTGTTATCATCATAGGTGTATTTGTTGACGAATTACCAGAAAGTGTACAAGATGTTTATGAAGCAAAAACAAAGGATTATTATTCAAAGTTTCAGCCAAAGGATAGTTGAAATGAGATTCCACAAAGATTAAACGATTTTGATAATTTCAATAATAATAGTAATAATACTGGTAGTAGTGGTGCTAGCAGTAGTAGACATACACAACAATACTATTCGTCTAGTCAACATCAATATCGTCATCGTGTTGAATCTTCTAGCAGTAGTAGCGGTAGTAGTAGTAGTGATAATAGCAATGGCAATAATTATAATTATAATAATCGTAGCCATAATAATCATAGTCGTAATAATCGTAATCGTAATAATAATAATAATAATAATAATAATAACAACAACAACAACAACAACAACAATCGCCACAACCATAGTTATAACAATTATAATTATTATAATTATAATAATAGATTTAAAAATGATTCAACTTTAATTAATATTTTGTTAATGATTATTGTAATAGCACAAGTAATCTTAATTAAAATATTATTTTTTGATCACCCTCATCGCACTTCAACAGCAACATCTTCTTCATCGCCACCATCACCACCTGCCACTAATCCAACTACTTCAGTCACATCAACAACAACTTTACCTCATAATCCTCCAGATTTTACTTCTTCAATAAGAGATACTACAACTGTGACAGTTTCTACAATTGCAACAAGTACCATTATTTCTACAACCATTATCACCACTACCATCACCAAAACTACTACAAAAACTTTTAATAATCTAGTTGACGAGAATGTCTGCTATCCATTAGATTTATAGATTTATTTATTTGATTTTTTAATTTTCTAATGACATTTTTTATTTTTCTATGTCTGATAACATTTTTTTCTTCGAATTATATATAAAAGTGGTGACCGCTTCACCATAGATTCACTCGCATTGATAGAAAATGGAAAAGGTCACTTTTTTTTTTTAAAGTACTTTCGAATCATAGTGATGGCGGTCACATCCAACAGAGTTTTCCCAGATCTGCAAAAAGCATGTTAATATTTAATATGTATAAAAAAAAAATAAAAAAATATTGTAAGAAAAATTTTTTTTAAAAACAGTCAAAACCTTCTTGGAAATTTCTATTCACACTAATGTTGTGGAAAAAATGACTTTGCAATCGAAATTTGTGAATGGCTTTTGATCAAAGTTAAAAATTTGGCTAATCGCGAAAAATAAAAAAAATAATTAGCTAATTCGTTTCTTTTTTTTAAAAAAAAATAACAATAAAGATTGATTGTTTATTTATTTAATGATAACAAAAAAAAAATAAAGGCTGATTGTTAAATGACAACGAAAATAAAGATCAATTATTTTGTCGCAAGAAATAAATAAATAAGTCTGCTTTCTTAACCTTTCGTTTTTTTTTACATATTTATGAAAAAAAAACAACAATCCATAATAAATCCGTATACATTTTTATTATTTATCCAACAACAATTCATGTTTTTTTAAAATATTATCACAAAAAAAATTTTACGTATTTATTTGTCAAAATGCCATGTTTAGTCAACTTGATTGTTTACGTTACTGAAACAAGAGAAATTCCTACAATCAACAATTTCGTCATGAATACTGTCGGAGTTACCAAATCTTCAACTGGAGAAGAACTTGCTGTCCATATTGTTGCTTTCTATCCAAGAGACCCTGATGTAAAAACAAATCTACAAAGGATAGAACCAAACCAATTTGTTCGCGTGGGAGGGAAATTTATGATTGATGATACAGATGTGGACAATTCGAGTGTGAAGTTCTTGAAGGTATGTATCATTTTAGAAATTTGAAGGAAAAAAAAATTTTTTATGATCATAATCAATGGGAGAATTCATTTTAATTTGCGCGTTTTTTTTTTAATTAACTAACAAATATATCACTCTTCCAGGTGATGGCAACAAACTTGACAGTCATGGAACTTGAAAACGAAGAATTGGAATCATCAGACATTGTTGTTACAATGACTGCAACAGCAATGAACCAACACGGAAGGGATGAGTTTAACATCACAATCAAAACAAATAAATGGTAGTGAATATTTTGACTCGTCAAGAGTTTCAATGGATTTGAAATATACCTACCACTCGATCTCCAACAATTACTTGCTCAAGACTTCCGAATGTGTACAAAAAGGAAGCTCGTTTATATTGCCAGGTAACCTGGAAAAGGTCAACAAGATCCAGGTCACCTACCTTTCATTCATCAATCTCTTTAGCAACAGCAATGGCAAAACCATAACCACCTCAAACACTGTAGAAGCCACACGAGAGATTATGTCTTCAATTGAAAATCCAAAAGAAAAAAAAGGAAAAAGCCCCTGCTGCATCCATAAGAACAAAGGTAAAAATACCAAAATTAGCCAATTTGGCAGTTCAGAACATTGATGATGGCAAATGCAGCACACCGATGGCAGACAACAATGAAGAAGATAATGAATGATAACGAAAAACATTTTTTATTTTTTATTGTTTAATTACTTTTCTTAAATGGAAGATAAAATAAAATCCAAAAAAAACCCCTAATTTGAAAATAAATGACAATGCTTTGTAAATTCTCTTCATTGGTTGTTGTTGTTGATATTAAATAAAACGTTATTTTTAGGTTGTTATTATTTATAGATAAGTAATAAGTTTTCATGATTAAAATTTTTAATAATAACAATGTGATAGTTACTAATCTTTAAGCATTTTCCCATTTTTTGATGAAAAGAAAAAAACGTTGAACTTTTAAACTTCATTGGTGATGAATCTCAAACCTTTTTACCATATTGTTATTAATTAACAACAAAAGCATAGCTATTACTTTAGAACATCATAATCTTTTTTTGATTATTAATTGCCTATATAAATAGAGCATTGCGGATTTTAGGTGATATTAAATTATTCATTTAACAGAGCAAATGTTCCTGTTTTGTGATATTATGGTTCCATGTATTTAGATTTTGAAAAATTTTGAAAAATATACAAAAGGTATTTTTTAATTTAAAAATAGGTGATAGTAATAATAATAATTATTATTACTACTTGATAAAATTATTATTTCAAACATTATCATTTTTATTATTTATAAATATATATGTGTGTTGAAAATCATATCAAAAGCAATTTGATATAATACTTGATGAGTTTCAAGAAATAAGAAATGTTTATGCAGCATTTTATAGTATTTATTGTTAAAAAATAATAATAAAAATTAGTAGATTTGTTTGATTTTTTGTTGACTTATTCTTCAATTTTATTGTTATTGTCTATATGTTCATCAAAAATCTTCTCTAGATTATATTTTTTCAATTTGTTATAATCTTTAAGTACACTCATACCACATATATTCTGTCATATAAAATATAGTATATATTAATGATATATACATGCTATTATTCTAATTTGATTGATCAATCAATCAATTACCTTGAAAATTTCAACAATGATTGTCAATTCAGGATTACCAAGATTGACTGTATGATCTTCACCAACAATTTTAGCAATCATGTTAATCAACTCTTTTTTATCTACTTTATCATTATTTCGAGTATTAGGTACTATTGCATACTAATTTCACAATAAAGTAAATATTTAGTTTACTTGTACATACATACACACACACGAGATCATGAATAATTGAATGTGCATACCTGAAATTTTTGTTTTGAATCTAGTGATTGTTGTGAATTATTAAAAATCGGATTTAATATGAATTGAGCCATGTTTTGTATGTCATTGGTATTTGCATAACATGTTTGTGTTATTGGAATTAATCTTCTAGAGAATCTTTAGAATGAAGAGATAGTTATTTAATTTTTATTTTCAAATAATAATAAATTATAAAATGTTCATTTACCTGGTTTTCTTTTCTCCCGAATTATTTAAATCATCCAAAATATTATAAACCAGGTTTGTTGGATCAATTGGTGGATTAGTTTTAATGAATACAACTATTTATAATTCAGTAATAATAACAATGAATTATTTTTATCTATATAATAGTAGTAATAATAATGGTAGTAATGTTATCAAAGAATATAATTTTATACATACCACAATCAGTTCCAGTTTGAATTGATGCAAAATTATTAGAAGAGTGTGGCCTTTTCATTTCTGAAAGTTCTTTTGCAATTACATCTTCAATGTCCAAATTATCATCATTATCATCACCAACATTCTTATTAGCAGCAGGATCAGTAGCATTTATAGCTTGTGATAGAAAAAGTTTACCAGCATACTATTTAAGATATTTTTTTATTAAAACTCAAAAATAGTCTATTATGAATTATACTAATACAGTAATAATAAGGTAGCATAAATACCTCATTGAACAAGTCATAACACTCTCTCACACATAGTGCTTCTTTATTTTTTACACAAGTTATAAAAATCCCAGATATATTTGGTTCAATTTTTGCAACATTTTTTTGTTGCTTGTAATAATAATTTTTTTCTGTTATCATTATCATTATTGTTAACATTAGTAAAAATTACATACATATACAAATACATATTTTTTTTTATTTTGTTTCTTTACAAACCTTTTTTACTTTTGGAAGCATTTGGATTATAACTTACCTGAGAATCTGACATTTTTTCTAATTAGAAAATATAATGAATTATAGATCATTATTTTATAGGATGAATTCGACCAATCAGAACACTGGTGCTATTATTGATCCAAGAATTGTCACGTATCTCATCCACTTGACGCTATGAGAGTGCGTCTTCAACTTTTACAGTAGTGAATTTTTAATTGTTATTTAGAACATCGTATTTTCATTTGTGCTAATATTCTACTGAGCGCTCGTCTCTAATGATACTGATTCGTAACACATTGTTAATGGTTTATTATAATGGTTTATTGGTAGCAAAATTACTAAGTGTGCCAACTTTATCAGCATGTTTATATATATATATAACAAATCAAAGTTATTATATATCAGATAGTTTATATAATATTATATCTTACAATTTTGTGAGAAACTTGGACAAATTAAACAACAACAATAATATTATTAGCAGTGATAGTAATCAATTACAATATCAGGGTCAATTTCAAATATTCTGACATGGTCAAAACAAGATGGCAAACCGCATTTTCTAATCAACAATCAATCAGATCACCCGTGGGTTGATTGTATTTACTAAAGTTCAATGGGTGATTGATATCAAATAGTTATATTGGTATAACAATATTTGAAATATCGAAAAATAACAATAAAGACAATCCCGCTAATTAATCACCGGTTATCCGATTAATCGAATGTAGAATTCATTGAAGATTGATTAATCGATTGTTGAAAACAACTATGGTTTCTCCCGCCGCAACTGTTGGGTCCAGAGTTGATTGACTTCGATTTTGATTTCGAAAAAGAAATTGACATTTTACAAACAATATTTATTTTTATCTATCAAAAGGGGTTAGCCTTAACAAATGAAAATTTTCAAAATTTTCGTGATCAAGATTCTAGAATGGAGTTAGTAATTGGTTGATATTGTAAATAAGGCTCCGCAATGAGCCGGCTCGCAAGCTGGCTCGTTCGGAGCTTTAATTGTAAACCTCATCAAGAGATTATCCATAGGCAATTTATGTTTATTTAAATGTGAAGAAAAGAAACATTTCTGACTTGGCGTATAATAATCAATATTTAAGCTAATCTTTTCTTTTAATTGTTGTTAAAAAGTCCTAGTTTGGCTCTAAAATTTTTATTATATATTATTAATATGCTATATATGAAAAACGGAGACAATTCGTGTAACATTTATATTAACATTATTAAATATATTGTATTTTTTAAAATGTATATAATAATTTTTTTTGTTTTATAAAAAAGAATAAATTTTCTAAAAGGCGACATTAACAATGAATCAAGCATTAACCACATTTACCAATATTAGTACTCCTCCAATGCAAAATCATGGATTTGGTTTTGCTACACCAATAAATTCGACAAATATAAATAACATAAATAATAATCCTAATAATCCCAGACCTCCAGCCTCAATACCAATACCAATGCAACAACAACAACATAATCATACTATACAGTAAGTTTTGTTTTATATTTCATCACTTATCTATCTTATTATGTGATGCAATTCATGATTCATTTTTTACTTGGAAACATTCATTAAAATAAATTTAAAGTTGTAATCAAATAATTCCTATAGAGGGGAGGGTTAGTTAACGTTATTACATATATTGATTTATATTATCATTTTCTGTTTTTTCTATTTATATGTATCTATCTATATACATATACACACACACATACATACATAAATACACATGTATATATTTCTATTTTTTTTGAAAAATTAAATATTTAGACAACAACCTTTTTCTGGAAGGGGAATTATTAGAGTTTTATTATTTTTTGAATATTTAGCAGCAGAGGTATTTATCAATATAATATTTAATCTAAAAATCATTTATAATTAGTGTTGGTCACCAAAACTATTTTGAAGAGGCGAAAGTCAATATCAAAATTAAAAGTTGTGTCAAAACTAAATCAAAAGTCAAAAGTCAAAACTAGTTTCGACTTTCACATAGTTGCAAACTTTGGAAACCAACACTATTTATAATACAACTAGTTGAATCGTAGCTAATTAATATATAACCTATTATTATCTCAAAGATGTCTCCAAATAAAAAAGATATATCATATTGGAAAAGAATTATATCAGAGTTCTTTACAGAAGGAGGGCGATTTTTTTATTCATTACAAAGTTCGACGGGTTTAAAAAAAAAAAAAAGCTTTGGTTAGAATTTCTTATAATTGATAAATCATGAATTGTTTGATCAATTCCTCCATTTTATTTATAATATTCTTATTTAATAAATTGATAATAGACCTACCAACACCAATGATTGCTAGATTTTTCCAAGTAAATTTTGATTCAGGCGTAAATTCAATACAAATAACAATGAATAATGTCAAAGAAAGTCTTGGTAATCAACACATCATAAATAATAATCTGGAGAATAAATTAATTACCACAATAGAAGCAAAATCTCAGATGATCTATAATTATGTCAATGGTTCAAGGGTACATATTATTGATTGGAATGATATTCTAAATTATAATTATGATCGTTAATATTTAAATTTTATTTTTACATTTTTATAGGTTGTGTTTAATGGTAGACTAAAGATTCGTCTTAATTTAAGTACAATGATAGAAAGTTTTGAATTTTTTACAGATAATTATATAGAATATGTGCCAAGAAATATAGAGATATCATGTCCTATTAATGAATTTGGAATAACAATGAAAACTTTAAGATGTTTAGAGGTAAATCATCCTATTGATTATTTGATTAATGCCACGAAAAAAAAAGATTCATAAAATGATATTTCACTTAATTATATAAGGTTGCTGAAATTGTGCTTACATTAAATGATATAATGTCGATGACTATTGAGCAGAAGAAAGGACCTCAATGTAAGTTTGTTATTTTATATATTATCATTAATGCTATTTATAATATTTATAATATTTATAGGTCCTTTTCTTCCAAATAGATGTATTATATCCACAGCTTCATGATTTGGTAAATATAATACAACAACAACAACTACAGAATCAACAATTACAACAACGATTACAACAACAATTACAACAACAACAACAGCAACAACAACAACAGCAACAACAACAGCAACAACATCATACACGACAACAACATATTCAACAGCATCAGCTTCAACAACAACAGCTACGACAGCAACAAGGATTAACAATTGATACTAGTTGTCAACAACAACAACAATGTCAACAGCAATTAGTAAAAAATCAACAGCAGCAACAACAACAACAACAACAACAACAAAATCAATCAAGTAATAATATACCTCCTACATCTAATCCATCATCACCCTCAAAAACTACTAACAGAGATAAGTCAGATAATAATAATATCAATGATACCGATATCAGTAATAATAATATTAATGATACAGGTGATAATAACACAGAGTCTTTACCATCATCATCTAATAACAATATTTCAACATCATCACCATCAACATCAAATAATATCATTTTAAAATCAGAATCACCAAAATCAATAACCACTGAACCAAGTATTTATTTATTTATATTTTTATGTTACAGAGTTTATGGTAACTTTATTAATCAAATTTTGGTTTTTTTAGCAAAGAGGACATCAGAAGATTCTACACCAAAGACAAACAAAGTAATAAAGAAAAGGAAGACAACAAGATGAAATTGATCAATTGTTAATATTATATATATATATATATATATATATATATATATATAAATATCGTATTCTTTCTTTTATTCTTTCTCACCTCTTCATTCACCTTTTCTTCCATCTTCATCATTGCATCCATCCTACCTCCTTACACTACTTGCTTTATAGGATTTTTTTTAAATTTTTTCTATAAAAGAAAAAAATTATTCACTCCAAAAAATAAGTTGATTTTTTCTGCTGCTTTATAGTGTTGCGACCCGTTAAGACCTGGTTTGTAACGGGTTAACGTTAAGAAATTTTGCATAACGGGTTGTTAACGGATTACGGTTAGCTTATAGGATTTGGTGTTACAATCCGTCAACCCGTTAACAACCCGTTAAACTCGTTAACGATAATAATAATATCAATATTAATATTACAATTAAAAATCCATTGATCCAATAATAATATTGATTTGTTATGCTGAAGTGAGGACTTTTTGACCATGTTATTTATATAATACATTATGAATTCTACCTATTACTATTAAAATAAATTTAATATCACAATCTTCCAATCCTTTGAAGAAAAAACATTAAATTATTTTTCAATAAAAAGAAAATTTTTAAACAATACAACCTAAGGTCTCTATAACAAAACCAAGTAAAATCTCTCTATAATAATGAACTTCCCTTTTGTCCGATTCAATTTTTTATAATTAATTTCTCTCTTTATAACGAACATCTTAGTAAACTCTCTCTATAATGAAACAAAAGCAGAAAAATTACATATAGGGACAGGGGGTTCGGTAGGTTGTATAGGGAAACATGTAAAAGAACACGAATGAAACCTGACTTTTTTAAAAAATTATGTTCTTGATTCGCAACTTGAACAATTCGTCTCCAAATTAAATAAAAATTAAATAAATAAATATTTTATTATTTAAATTCTAACAAATAAATGTTTTTGATTTATTAATACCATATTATTAATATTAATATGTATTTTAACGGATTAACCCGTTACCAATCCGGATGAAAAATACCTTAATTATAATACTAATTATAATACTAATACTAACGGATTCTTAACGGGTTCAAATATTCTTAATTGTAATATTAATATTAACGGGTCCATAACGTTAATCCGTTATAGTTAATATTAACAATCCGGGTCGTAACACTAGTGCGCGTCATCTAATACTAAAAACATCAATGCTGCGTCACACTGCCAAATCTTCAAGCCCAAAATAGCAATGATACTTTTTGGTGTCACGGGATTATAAAATCACACGACTCATTCATTTATCGTATTTGAGTATTTGAATTTTATTCGAATAAATTTTTCTTAAATACGACGTCAAGTCGCTCCAAACGAATACTATTCTATGGTAAAACGGGGGGGGGGAGTTGTGCATTGTAAATAATTTAATTTATATATATATATATGTATTACATATTTCTAATTTTAAATGTCACAACAAGATTACGTCGTTAAAAAAAAAAAAAAAAAAAGAATAAATTTTTCTTAAATAAGCAAATAAAACAAATATATAAAATGAATAAACGAATATAGCAAATATATAATTCGAATAAATGAGTAAAATAAATCATTGAATAAACAAATAAAACAATTTGAGTAAAAACGAATGATTCGAATAAACAAATAATTCGAATAAACGAATAAAATGAATAATTTAAATAAACAAATAATTAGAATAAACTAATAAAATGAATATAATTAGAATAAATTAATAATTAGAATAATAAATGAATAAATGAATAAAACGAATAATTTGAGTAAAATAAATAATTCAAATAAACAAACAAAACGAATAATCAATTTCTTTATCTGAGTCTTCTTCACTTGATGCATATTCTAAATTTTTATTCAATTCATTATCTAATTTGTTTTTTTTAACATTTCTAGCTTTCTCCAAATGTGCAGTTTGCTTACCTTGCCTTGGCATTTTTTTTAATTGGAAGAATGTAAGTCTGTTAATAATGTATTTATTGGCTGATTACTTACAAAAAAAAATATGAATTTTGTAATGTTCTGGTCACGCGTTTGAATGACCTTTTACTAAATAAGAAAAATCATATTGTGCCAAATTTCATTTTTGATAACAACTTCAAGCCACTAAAGGCTTTTTTTTTATTAATAAAATTGAAAAAAAAACTTCATTTTATTGTTGCCTAGGTTCTAAAGTTTGCAAAAATAGAGAGTTTTTTCAACTTTATTAATAAAAAAAAAAGTCTTAGTGGTTTGAAGTTGCACGATTTTTTTGATACCTGCATCATATAAAAAGTGGACGTATTACCAAATTAAAAAAAAAAAATTAAAAATGAGTTATACAAATTGTACTTTTTGTTATCAAAAGGTACTTTTAAAACATCCATCAAGTAGCGGTTTTTATAAATGTTGTTTTTGTTATCAAAATTTCTTTCCATTTCAACCAGTTCAACAAAAATCATTAAAAAATATCGAAGAATTTATAATTAATAGAAATGAAATTACAAAATATTTAGGTGGGATTATAGGACAAGGAGGTTTTAAAATTTGTTATCGTGGCAAATATAAAAATACATATGATATTGCTATTTCAGAAGTCCAATGTAAACTTGATAACGTTACTTTAAGAGAAGTAGCAAATGAATTAAAAATTTTAAAGTATATATTATTTTATTAAGAGTTTTTTTTTTTAAAAATAATAATAATAATCACTTATAATTAATTATATATAGAGAATTAAATCATAAAAATATAGTTCAATTCATTGGATATTATGAATCGGAACGTACGGGATTTTTAAACATTATTACAAAATATTATAAAAATGGAAATTTACAAAAGTATATGAATAATAACCCAAATCAAGGAAACTATAGTTTACAATTTAAATTTATTTCCGGAATTACTGAAGGCGTATCATATCTACACTCAAAAAATATATATCACAGGGTAATTACAATTAATTAAATGTTTTATTTATTTTATTATAAATAATATAAATATTATTTTTTTTTATTAGGACTTAAAACCAGATAATATTTTACTTTCCGATAATTTTACTACAAAAATTACTGATTTTGGAGAATCTAAATATATGGACAAATTTGCAAATGATATAACATGTTCTCAACGTGGACATCAATATTTTAGAGCGCCAGAAATTAATGGAAATTATTATGATATTAAAAAAGTAGATATATATTCATTAGCTTTAGTTTTTTGGTCGATATTAAATTGGGGGATATTACCAGCGCATGGTAATCGTTCAGATATTTCTTATTTGAATAATAATTATCCTTTAAGTTCAAATATAATTCAAAAAATGTGGCAAACGGATCCAAGAAATAGACCAAGTATAGAAGAAGTTGTTATTATGATTAATAGTATTCGCGCTAATCGTGAGAATTTTTTTAGAACGGCAAATTTTTTACATTAAATTTAATTTAAAAAGTATTCGCCACCATTTTTTATATATCAAATTTATATTTATTATTTTCATTTAAATAAAATGTATTTTTTTAATAATTTATCTGTTGTTAAAAAATTTTATATTGGCTATTAGTTGCTTCATTTTGAGAACGTTTACTATATCCAGTATTTATTACAAATTTGTTTTAGAAATTTTCAACATACACAAAATTGTTTTCAAATACGATTTTTGATTGATAATATAAATATTATTATTATGATCAAAACCCTTCCTCCAAAAATAAGTTTTAAATACTACAAATAAGCAGAAATCTAAAGAATCGATCAACGAAAACTAGGCACCAGTCAAAATTAAATAAGTGGTAGGTTGTTGCCATCAAGCCTCCTCTACTAAAAAAGGTTTAGGGTTTACCTCACTTGGCATAATAGGCTTCTGTCACAAAGTTTTTCAGTTACTCTTCATTATCCATGTTGATCGTTCTGGTTCCCCTTTGAGTTGCATGTACGAAAAGAAAAGGCAAAACCCCAACTCGTTATTGCTTTGTTCGTCTACATTGCAAGGTGACCTTTTTGTTAACGCCGATTATTTAACGACTATGTCTGATTATGGTCCAACTTTTGAGCTACTCTTGACAGTTAATTGCAAGCAATTTACAATAATTTGGTGCTCGTCGATTAATTAGTTTACGAATTTACTTCGGTTCTTGTACCTAGAAAGCTTTGGCGAATCTGCATGTACACTCAACGGTACAGGATAATCTGTAAACAAATAAAGTCGGCTTTCTAACGATGCTCAAGGCCTCTATAAAGTTCCGTTTTTATTTATTAGTGGCCGATTTATTTCAGTCGTTTGAACCGATTGTAAACTCGTTTTAATATACTTTTTGTGTGCGACAGACATATAGTTCGACTACGGTTTTTCGTGTAACAATTTTTAATCTCAAAAAGGTCGGTTTCACTATAATATATATCCCGTTTCAATAAAATGGCAACTAAAGCTGCACACAAAAGATTATCAAAAGAATATATAGCTATAAAAAGCGTAAGAGTCATTGACAAAGTTTACATTTGTATTTATCTGTATTCAATTGTATTAATATTTCTAAAATTTAAAAAAGAATCCAGTACCATATATAATAGCCAGACCGCTAGAAAATAATATTTTGGAATGGTAAATTTTGATTTATTTTGATTTTAGTATTTATTCACTTTATTTGTTAACTCCCATTAATATTAAAAAATAGGCATTATGTTATTCGTGGTCCACCAAATACACCTTATCATAATGGAGAATATCATGGTAAGTATAAGCAGATTTAATTACAAGTTACAAGTTACAAATTATTCATTCCTGTTTTCCTTTCATATAATATTATAAAATAGGTGTTGTACAATTTCCAGTTGAGTACCCTTTTAAACCACCATCAATTCGCATGACAACACCTTCTGGTAAATAATAAAAATGTTATTATTTTGTAAATTGGTTTTTTTTTAAATCAAAAAAGAAACTATTTATCAACAAACAACTTTATTATTAGGGAGATTTCAACCTAACACAAAGTTGTGTTTGTCAATGTCAGATTTTCATCCAAGTTCTTGGAATCCTAGTTGGAGTGTCGCAACCATTCTAAATGGATTGCTGAGCTTTATGGTTGTGTACAATAATAATAGTAATAATAATAGTCATTATGTTTATTTGCTATAATAAATAAATGTATTAATCAATTTAAAAATTTATTTTGTAGACCGGTGATGAAACCACAACAGGTAGTATTAAAACATCAGATGCTGATAAAATAATGTTTGCTTCAAATTCACATCAGTTTAATATGAAGAGTCCAAAATTCAGAGGTAATAATGATAATGGTGATGGTGATGAATGATGTTGTCATGATTATTATCGTAAAACATCAATTTTTTTTATTTGACAAATTATAGAAGTATTTCCTGAATTTTGTATATCAGAACCAGTGCTAGTTGAGATTCTTTACCCACTCAATAACAATAACACCAATAATAATGATGGTCATGATAACAAGTCTAGTACAAATTCATTAAATGAAACACCCAAGTCACCCCAAATCAATAATCAAATCAAAAAACGTCAAATAAATCAAAATCTTGGATCAAATAGTGTAGATAATATGGTTAATAGTAGCAGTAGTAAGAGTAAGAGTAGTAATAATAATCATAATAATGCCAACACTAATAATATTTTTGTCCGTCTTTTGATAATAATAATATTGTTATCAATATGTATATACATGTGCTACTCTAGTGTTAATATACTATGAATATAAAACAAATGCTCTATAATAGGGAGGCAAAAAAATAACAATAACAATTTAAATTATCATTATTGTTACCGTTATCATTTTCTTTTTTTCCTTTCATTTAATAAATATTAACAATATTAATATAAATATATAGTGGAAAACTTGTTTTATTGAATTATTTTATTTTTATCTAAAGATCAATAACTCTATTATTATTATAAGTGTCAACCATATCTATAAATCCTTAAAGGGAAAAACGTCATTATAATTATTAAAAATTTATCAATAGATCATAAAATAATTACTTTGTAGATTTATCCATCCATCACATGTGTATATATATCTTATGATTATTTAAGATTGACAATTTGGGATCTAAAAAGAAAATTTTAAATTTAATCATAAAACATTGATTCTTAATTAAAAATCTACAGATA
This sequence comes from Entrophospora candida, assembly GCA_910592215.1. Classification (NCBI taxonomy): domain Eukaryota; kingdom Fungi; phylum Glomeromycota; class Glomeromycetes; order Entrophosporales; family Entrophosporaceae; genus Entrophospora; species Entrophospora candida. The sequence goes on from CAJVPN010000773.1 coordinate 14,460, forward strand.
GTTAGATACCAACCTGTATTGATTAATGTTATCATTGGTCAATATAACAAGTTCACGTCTTTTTAAAGGTTTTTTTGTCAAAGGACAAATGTTTTTATTTGGACTTGTAGAGAGACATTTTACCCAATTGTCATAACTAGTAAACAAGTAGACAAATAAACAAAGTTTTAATTAATAATAAATCATAAAAATATAATTATTGATTAATTAATAATACTCATACCCCATCACATGTCCATAAGGAGAAATTGCTGGACGATTAACTTCTTCTAATGTAATAGGATCAATAAAACCCGGCAATGGGTTTTCATCATCTTGTTCGACAACTTCAAAATCAATTCTTACACTTTCCTGATATGATCTTGCTCTTTTTTTACTATTCCATGACTTCAAAACATAACTACCAGAATCATCGTTATCGTAATCTTCCTCCTCCTCTTCATCGCTGTTAAATGTATTTTTTCTGCTACGTTTTCTATGTGATGATCTGGGTCTGAATGTAGCAAATGTTTTTTCATGTTTACTGTTTGGGCTATCCTGAGCACCAGAATGACCTCCTCTAACAGTTTTACATTCATTACCGCCACTTCCATGTTTGGAGTGAGTTCTGATTGTTTTTTGTGTCTCACCTGTTTGTTTATTCATAGTACTAAACAAATAATGTGCTTTACCATTGTTATCAATTACATAATTTGGATCTTTGATTCGTCCAGTTTCTATTAACAATCGATAAAAATTTGAACACTAATAATAATAATATTTAATTAATTATTTAACCTTTTTTTCCTATGGATGAAGGTTATTTAAACATACTTGATAACCAACACGACCAGGGATTTTCATTGAAAATATTCCCCATTGACCTTCAGAACCAACTTCTTCCAATCTGTTAAAAAACTTTTGCTCCTCTTCCTATATAATTATTTTTGTTAAAAATTAAATAACGTTACCACCAATCTTCATTAAGTTATGTTATTATTTATTATTATTATGAAATTAACCTCAGTCCATGCTCCTAGCCTCTGTTCTTCACCAGGTGCATTGAATCGATAATAATATGTGTTGGGATTTGTTTTAATAGCAAGATATGCTTTTTTACGAGCCAATGACCATCCTTCAAACGCCTTATCACGATTCACATCATAATCTTCTATTTGCTTTAACGCATCATCCAATGCAAGACGACCTTTCATTCTATTTTGGTTGCTTATAATATTAATACGCTTTTCAAAACTGCAACAAAAATTTTTTTGATTTATATATTACCTGTTATTATTAAAATTGCTATTAGAATTTCTAGTTCTTTTTGAGGCCGTTCTTTGAGGCCTTTTTGGGGTTGTTTCTTTATCATCATCATCATCCTTTTGAATAGATTTTTGAGAACCAGCTTGTAATTCTGTTATTGATGTTTTTTGAGGGCCCTGTAGTTTCAATAATTCACGAAAACCTCTATGGTCTATTATTGTTCAAATCAAAAATTCATTTAATGAATGTGCGAGTGAGTATATGTATAGATTGATTGATTAAAAGTAGGTTATTTGATTTTTACCATGGTCAATAGCATCTTTATTATGTTTATGAGCAATTCTTTTACGAAGCTCTTTGAAATATTCATTATTGTACATTTTATTAAGTGCTAAAGCCTAATATTATTATTGCATAATAATATATAAATATATAAATAAATATACACATTCATCAAATCAAAATATTATTAGTTAAGTAACAATAGGATTATCATATATAAATATATTAAAGTTAATTTACCTCATCACCTTTACAATCCTTTAACGCTTCTTTAATTTCTTCATCTGTAACAAACCAAAGTTTGAAGTGGATAAATTTTGCTTTACGGTGAAATTCACGTTTTTCAAATTCTGCAAACTATTATCATTATTATTTTTAAAAAATAAATTATCGTATAGGTGAATATATATATGTATGTGTGTATGTATATATTGATAAATATTACCTGTTGTTGTTGCAATGCTACACGTTTTTCGATGATATCTTGTTCAAGTTCTGTAATTTCTTCAGCAAACAAATTTGGTTTTCGGATAGGTTGTATATTTTCACTTTTAAATTAATAAATAAATATTATTTGTTATATGTTAATTTTTATTTTGTTTTCTATTATTAAATAAATGAATAATATTTATCAAGAACCTTTCTTGTAAAGTTATTTGATTAGTAGTAATGTTATTATCAATAATATTGAATGGATTCTCTTCAATTGGTTTATCAGTATTAATATTAGTCTCTTTGTGAATTGTCAATGATTTAAGCTCTTTCTATAATTATAATTATAATTATGATATTGTGTACATATATGTATACACATATTCAAAAGAAATCTATATAAATTATTAACAAGTAATAGGAAAAAAATTCTAACCGAAATGTTTGTAATGTTAATTGTAAGCGGTGGACTTGATGAAACCCAATGAGTACATAATGGAGGAGGCCCTTTAAACGAGTCACAATTATCTTGATATACATACAATAAATATTGTATTAATTAATTAAATATATATATATAGCTGTAAAATAATGTATTATATTTTTCTAATAAATTAAATGACTGACTAACCTTCTGGATAGAACCTCGTCATATTGTAGACAATACAAAATACACACGGACAGATTAAAAAACCAACACGTAAAATTATTTATCGTTATCCAAGTTACACTAAAATTGAAGATCATTGAATAAAAAATATAAATAAACCAAAAAATTACACAAATTTTTAAAAACACCCACCACAAGGATGGATAATATTAAAAATTATATTGCGGATCAAAATTATCAGGAACTTGTTAAATTCTGTGAAGATTTGGAGTTGGAAGTAAATATTATTTATTTTGTTTTATATTTTAATTCGAATTTAATGAGCACATTGTGTGTATGTAATTTTTTTAATAGTTGATAAATTTTCTATGAAAAATAAAGTTGGCAGTTAATCCAGATCCTAATATAACACCGGAAGAATTTTACGGACCATTTCTTTTTGGATATTTATTTGAAGATGATCTGTAAGTTGATAATTGTAAACATATTTTTTTAAAATTGTCGTTAATCAACCAATCAATCAAAATCCATTAATCGAAATATCTTCTCAATCAACTAGCCCTTCAGCCAAATTTCTTTGGAAGAGAATACCAGAAAATATTAAAAGTTCATCAAAAGAATTAAATTTAATTTGGAATGTCGTTATGGCTTTATGGAAAAGAGATCATGAAAAGTTTTATGAAAATGTCAACTCAAATAAATGGAATCATTTATTTACGCCTTTGATTGAACAACTTGCTGGTAATCAAATAATTTTTTTGAATTTTTATTATGCGTTTATATTTATATTTGCTTGAATAATATTAATATTAATGTTAATGATTATGGTTATGATTATGAATCATGTGAAATTTATAGAAAAGATAAGACAATCAATGATTAATCTTATATCAGAAGCATATTCCTCCATATTAATTGATGAATTTATTAAATATGTCGGATTACCAAAGGAGAACGCTTTATCAAGTAAAAAAGAAAATGATTTTTGTATATAATCAAAATATGACGATATTTTATTTTTACAACTAATTTAATTAAAACACTTTTTTTAAAAAAAGTTGTAGAAGGACAAGGTTGGACAATTGATAATTCAAAAAATATGTTATATCCAAACAAAATTGGTAATTTTATTTTTATTAATTCGTTTATTTGTTTGTTTATTTGTTTATTAATTATAAACCAAATTTATTAATAATTAATAATTAACAACAATAGTCAAGGAAGAATTTAAACCAATCTCTCTTAATAATTTCTCACAACTTACTGACTTAGTAACCAACTTGGAAAAATATTAAAACAATCAATAAATCATCATAAATTATAGTAACCATATTACATTGTAGCAATATTAAATGCTCATTCAATCTTGAGTTTATCCAGTGATTTAATATTATCAAAAAATAATTCCTCGCCTAATCCACATTCTTTATAGATTACTAGAAGTTGTGTATTTTGATTATTCATATTTTTATTGTCATCGTCATGTTTATGACTAAAATATCTTATAGTGTTAATTAAAGAATCGTGTGATTCTGGCAGGTAAAATATTCCTGATACCAGAGCAATATCAATTTAATTTATTATTATATTTATTGAAGGTTTGTCAATAATACCATCTTTTAATTATTTTTACTAACAATATTATTTAATTTCTTGTTCATCTGAATATTTCGCTTGGTAAATCTGTACAAATCACTTTTATCACTTAATTTATCCATTCATCCAATCAGAGATAAATTAATCAAGGCCAAACCCCTCTAAGTGCACCCTATCTAAATGCATGCCCTTCTTATTCCCAAGCTTATAGTGAGCTTATAAATCTTCCCCTTTAAATGCACGCTCATAAGTGATAGTGATATGTTCCCAATGGTGCACTTAGAGGGGGTTGACTGTAGTTGTAAATTAGTTGTAACTACATATTCATTCATATTCAGCATTTCAGGCAGACAGGCCAACAAGTCCACGTCCGGATCCCAGTTCAATAAAACTAATCCATCCATTATCAACTCTATTTACAAGTTTAAATAGATAAGTAGTTGGGTAGGGATTGATAATGATAAGTGCATGTATATAATTGATTAATATTTACATAATCAAGAAATAACAAAATTTTTCTGATAATTTTGCGTGATTTATACTAGTCTAATCGTCGATTATAAAAAGACGTTCAAGATCAGATTTATTAGTATTTAAATTGATTTTTTTTTTAGGTTTAACGACGTAGCTTACATATTATGAATTAAATGCACAATTCCCCTCGTAATACTAAAAGTATCCGAAGCGATTTGATTGTCGTACACAATCTCTCGTGAGACCTCTTTTATTTTATTTTAAAAAGAGAATCAAGCTGAAACGTCCCATTTCATTGACCATGTAAAATAACTCACCATTGTTGCTTGTTATCTTTTTATTGATATTATTTTTGTTATTGAATCTTAAAGGAATAAAAGTTTTTTCCGTTTTTTACAAAAACTGACTTTATCGACTCCACAACTATTCTTTGATGTTGGAAGTTTGTATACTTGTACGTATATTGTTTTTATGTTGTCCAAAGAAAAATTTTTTATTTTTTTGGCTTCGCCTTGGTGGGAAAAAGATCATTAGGATGGATTTGTTTACATTTCAAAAAAAAAGATTGTCAAAATACAAAAATTTAAAGATTTATTTATTTATTTGTTATTTTAAAACAAAAATTACAAAAACAAATTTATTTATTAATTATATACTGTGAAAAGAATATATTGAATTATTTTTTATTTATTTAGTGCAGTTGCAAGTATTGCTAGCACATGTACAAGATCCAGAACTGCAAGAACATTTCTCACCGCATGTACAGCCACTAATAATAATAAAAATCAAAAAAATTAAAGGTCAAGATTAAAATGTTGGAAAAAATAAATCTGAAAAATATTTATTAATTATTATTTTTATATTTACCTTGCACCACAATTACCTTTTGCGGTGGTGGTTTTTTCGCATTTACAATCAGTTCCACAGCTACAACTAGTTCCGCAAGCACATCCATCACAAGTTTTAGTCATTTTGAATTTTATTGTTTGTTAGAAAAAGTTTTTTGTTTTGTAAAAATTTAATATTTAATCGTTGATAAATTTTATTTATTTTATTTATTGAGAAAAGTTTTTGATTTTGGAGAATGGAATAAAGTGAACGTATTTATACAAAAATAATAATATAAAGAACTCGTTATTATTTATTAATCATTCGACTTTTTTGTTTGTTTTTGAGCGATTTTTGCCAATTCATTGCTTTGCTTATTTGTTAATTTTGTGGCATTGCTAATTTTTTAATTGATTTATTATCATGTGGTCAGGGACAAGAATCGTAGAATTATATCTAAAATTGGTTAAGTGCTAAACATCTTACGATTTTTGTTGGGAGAAGTTGACACCCTGGTCACCTGATAGTCGTTCCTTTTTTTTTTTTTGAAAATTAAGGAGGTAATTTAAACAAACAAAATAAATAAATAAACCAATGAAAAGCCTAAATGATCAGCAGAGATAATTGTTTGTTTATTCTTGAAATTTTAAATCTAGGAGAGGAAAATGTTAAACAAATAATCAAATTTTGAACGGCCTTACTGTATCATGTTAGAAAGTCCAAAAAATTTAAATACAATGTATTATAATTTCAATTAATTTTTTAATGATTTTAATGGCAGAAGCAAGCATGCAGATTCTCGTGGGAATATAGCAATTGTTGTTATTATTATTATTGAACTAGTTTTGATCTACATCTTTTATTATTAAAAGGTTGATAATAAGGATTGTATTTTAATGTTTCGTATGATTTTTAATTGGTGAAATGCATTCATTAGTATTAAATGTTTGCAGTTCTTGAACATGGTGAGTACTTTCTAAATGATTACAAGTTTAGCAATATTGTTAATATTTTGACTTTGTGAAATGCAAATTAATAACTGATAAGCAATAAATAATTACAATTTTAGATATTCCAACTATATAAGAAAACTATCAGGATTTAATCCAGTTCTTTCAATCAATGATATAAATTTCATTTGTTTAGCATGCTGAGAAATTTAACACTTCTACAAATTGTGCTAGCATTAATTACTTCAAATGCACCAAGATCTCTAAATTTCAATGGACTCCATGTCCAGGAGGCTGGGGGTTTAGAGCCCACTTCACATATGCTAACATAGACCAGTGGTCATTATAGTGAAAAAAAGTATTGCACCTCTCCAAAGAATTCTCGCTCTTCCAGAATGATTGGCGCCTTTTGATTATAAGTATTTCGATCTACCAAGAGCCTACCTAAAGAAAACTAATGTTACTAACATGATAAAATGGCAAAGTTTTGAAAGATTATGGATTAGTAATTGTGATTTGACAGCTTTGAGCTAATCACCAGTCCATATTTCTGAATAGAATTTGTAATTGAATTGTGAAAGTAATGTACAGATTAAGACTAGACTAGAAATTTTTTTA
>CAJVPN010000774.1:0-21492 GCA_910592215.1 Entrophospora candida
TCAAGAAAAAAGACCTCAAACTAATAATCAACTTCAAAAATCACAAGAAACATGCCAGAATGAACATAGATCTATTGGATCCAAAAGAAAACGTGAAGAAATTAATAATGGTAATGAACATCAAGAAAAAAGACCTCGAACTAATAATCGATTTCAAAAATCACAAGAAGTCTATCAGAGTGAATGGAGATCTGTTAAATCTTATTATGAAAAATTTACTCGTGTGTAAAAAAAATTGGTATTTTTATTATTATTACTTATAAAAAAATTACTTGCATAAAAAAAAATAGTATTTTTATTATTATTATTACTTATTATAAAAATTAGTATTTTTATTATTATTATTACTTATTATAAAAAAATTAGTATTTTTATTATTATTATTATTACTTATTATAAAAAAATTACTCATGTGTAAAAAAAAATTTAGTATTTTTATTATTATAATGCATATATATATATATTAATTAAAATATAAATAAAAGATTAATTTTCCTTTTGCATCTTCAATTAATTGGTTTCTCTTGCTATATTTAAATTGTGTGCGAAAAAAAAGTAGTTTATATTCGATTGTTCATATTACAGCCAGTTAAATCAAAACTTCATATAAAACATATTTTTTATAGATTATAAAATGATTGATGGACGGACAATGGTAAATTAATTGTTGATTCAGTTATTTATCACTTCACATATCAAAATTTTTTTAATATCACTGTTTCCGTTGAGAAATTTTGGACATTTTTTCAATTAAAAAAACCCACCCCCGTTTATTCAATCAGTAAGAATTTTTATGATAATAATAATACGCGTCGAATTTAGTGAAACAAGGTTCCCTTTTTTGAAGTGAAAACCGGGTTACACGAAATTGAAATTTTAGATTTCCGTCATATTAATATGTTGGATTTTTACATTGAAGTGTAAAATGATTATATATTAATATTCTACTATAATATAAATATTGGAAAAATATGAATTCAAAAGTTAAGATTACACCTGATCATAAACATTCCATTTTAACTCCAACAAACGAAGAGTTAACTATCTAATTTTTAATATGAAAAAGAGAAAATGGGTTTATTTACCTTCTATAATATACTTTTTTAGGATTAAATTATTTTTACTTTCTTCTAGTCTTCGTCAAAACAACCAAAAGCCTCAAAATGACACAGTTGAGCCAATGTTGAAGTGATTGATTGGTTCACCTATTATAAAGGAATTATTACAAAATCCTTTCATTATTGATAATAAGCAGGATAATGTTTTATCAAAACCACCACCACCACCAAATAGAGGAGCATTATTTGTTAAGGAATATAGATTTGCACAAGTTTTGTAAGTATGGAAGAAATATTTAATTGATTAATTAACTCTTTTTGAATATGTAAATTTATTATTATTATTACATTTTAAAGCCGTGGGCATCGATATTATGCACCCCTAGATTATTATGATCGCTATGCATATATTAATATATAAATGTAATGATTAGATGTGGTACTAAATTTTGAACCTGGACCTGATTTGTTGGCGCAGTCCTTATTTTGTATTCTTTATAGAAAAATCCAATTTTGTTAATTCTGCAATAATGATCAGAGGAAATTATAAAAACAATATTGATATATCATCACATATATATATATCTTTGTTTGTTTATTAAAAATAATCTTATTATCAAAAAATTGTACAATATTATTACTATTAAATATTACTGCTAGCAATGATGAATAAGTAATTCTCTATGAAATAAAAAACAAAAAAATTTTAGATTAATATCTTTCGGTAGACATGGCACTACGCACCCTATTGTAATCTGGAAGACATTCAACTAATTATAAATTAAAACCAAAAATCAAAATATTAATATAAATACTAGTATAATAATTTTTTTTACAAAAAATTACGTAACAAACTAACCTGGACCAAGTCCGACTACTGCAACATCCTTGTCCCATAAATATTCACCAGCAACACGACGAATATCATCCACAGTAATTTTAGAAATAATTGTTTCAAGTTCTTTTGGTGTTAATCTTTTACCCGTTGTTACCATTTGACGACCAATATCTTCAGCAACAGCAGTTGTTCCATCAAGATTTAAAAGTAACGATGATTTAAGTTGTTGTTTAGCACGTTCAACTTCTACTTCAGTAATAGAAGTGTATAGCCTATATATTTATAATGGTTATTATTAATTATTTAAGATTGCATACATCACATGTATCTAATATATATGTTATTACCTCCAAAATTCCTTACAAGTAAAATGAATCAAATCATCCAATTGTTTAACGTTTTCTGATATAAGATAAATGCCAAATAAACCGGTATCGCTATAACTTGTGTTAAATGATTGGAAAGAATTGGCAAGTTGATGTTTGTGAATAATATGTGAAAGACGAGATGATGTGTGTGCAGCTGAACCAAACGATCTGTCCCAAGTTCCAATAATTGCTTGTGTTACCAACATAGTGTAATAATCCGGGGAATTCCAGCCAACACTTTCAACTGCAAGTGCTATATGTGCTTGTGATAATTCATCATTTCTTATTCTAACTTCAGAACCAACAAATGAAGGTTTTTCACCATGACCAGAACCGAGAGGCAAAGGGCTTGGTGAAGATGGAAGTGATGAAAAATGTTTTTCTGCCAATTTAACCAATTCATCATGATCAATTCCACCAGTTCCCACCAGAACCATACGATCAGTTGTATAATTATTTTTAATATAATTAGCGAGGTCATCTTTCTTAAGTAAGAGTATGTTTTCTTTCGGTCCCAAAATTGTACGTCCCAATGAGTGACCTATATACAATAGATATAAATGTTAAAATCAATTGCATTGTTTAATAATTATAACTAATCAATAATTATAATTAATTATACCTTGGAAAGCAGTAGCGTGCAAGTGATCAAATACAACTTCATCAAATTGTTTGTCAACCTCTTCCTGTTCTCTCAAAATAACATCACGTTCTCGTTCAATGGCACCTTCATCCAAAGTGGAATTTTGTAAAATATCAGATAATATTTCTACTGCAACGTGAGCATCCTTTTGAAATGTTTTAGCATAATATACAGTTTGTTCTCTTGATGTATACGCATTAAGGTGTGCGCCAATATTTTCAATGGAAAGTTCAAGTTGATTCTGACTACGTAAATTTGTTCCCTTTTTTATTTTTTAGTTTCATTAAAAAATTTTTTATTCAATAAAATTCCTCCGAGAAGCATTCAACATCATCAACCATCATACCTTGAATGCCATATGTTCTAAAAAATGTGCTGCACCATTATTTTTAGAACTTTCTGCTCTACTGCCAGCATCAATCCACACACCTACAGTAGCGGTTTGTGTGTATGGGATAGATTCAGTGGCTATCGTTAGTCCACTTGGAAGAACAGTGGTTCGTGTTGATTGTTGTTTAATGCTAGAAATTTCTGTAGCAAAAGGACGGGCAAACTAAACATATGTTAATTTATCCAATAGTTATGTTTGTGTAATTAATCACTTTTAAAAATATATTCATTTCAAAAAAGAATTCTTTTAGAATTGTAATAAAAAAATTTCCGTACATGTATTATATATATTATATAAATACACAAAAAATTGTAATCTAAGCAATGGTATTTTAAACTGACTTTTTTCAAATCATTCATTAAAAAAAATCAAGATTGTTTCGAAAAATAAAAACTGGTTTCATTTGATACCTTTTTAGCTAAACCACTATTAATTTGACGTTTTAATGCACTAGAAAACATTAGAGATGCCATTTTATGTTTGCAAAATTAAAAAAAAAGAGATTAAAAATTTAAAATTTAGGGATTATTAATTTTAGCCAATATATTTTTCCAGAAAATAAAATGGGGTACAAGATGTATCAGTATCAAAAAGTTTAAAATTTAGTAGTAAAAGAAATGGATCGAAACAATCAAAACAACAATTTACCTGATTTTTTTGGTGGTACCTATGAAAATTTTCAAGCTTCACTTTACAAATCATTCCTAAATTTTAACACACAACGAAACAATGAACTACCCACAGCCGATCTTTCCTTTTATCGAGCTATTGATCCAAGAATTTCCAGTAGATTGAATAATCTCGCTGACAAAGTACTGGTCAGAATCAATCACTTGCTTCAAAGTGCAGATCTTGCAGGATTTGATGGTGTTGGTGAAATTACCGAAATAGATGAATTCGATAGTTGGAATAAAGACATAATCTCTTTAACAGATTCTTTGATAGATGCAACAGTTAGTATTATATTATGACTACATTAAATATTAGCTATATATATTATTATAAATAACTTTAACTTTTCATTTTAAGTTATTTTCTTTTCTTTCTGGGTTGATTTTAATTGGCTAAAATTTAATTTAATGTAGAACTCTTGTCTAGATGAATTTACAGGACGAACTAAAAAAATTGCTGCTCCATCTGTTCAATCCACGCCAGTAGTTGCAAAAGTTATGAATGTAGGTTGTCTGAGTGATTTTGATTTTGATTTATATTATTATCCAAATATTGATAATTTTGAATTTTATAATCATATATGGATATTTTTTAGTCAAGAGATAAACCCGGTTCCAGTATTGTTTACGTTAATAATATTAGTCGACCACAATTAAAATTTAACAAAAAAGTAGATAATTCAGCTTCACCTTTTATCCCCAAGCTTATCGAAAAACCAAATGCCACTGTACCACTAGTGACTTATAAAGAAGATGACGATATAACAATGATGTAAAATCAATAATATTTAATAATTAAGAGTGTTATATTTTATGGTGAATCTTATAATATAATATAAATATTTATTTTTAGACGTCATCCTTATGAGTATGAAATCAAACATCTAAAACTTCCTTCTCGCATGTTTGAAAAGAGTACACCAATACCTTTTAAGCCTGTCGAAACCACAAATCGTATTTGGGTCGAATCTAAAGAAGATTTATTAGCGATGTGCGAGAAATTGGAAAATTCAACAGAAATAGCCGTGGATCTTGAAGTAACTATAAATTAAGTTATATTTGTGTTTATGTATATAGGTTTAATATATGGTTTAAATTATATAGCATCATGAATATCGTTCATATCAAGGTTTTACTTGTCTAATGCAAATTAGTACAAGAGATGAAGATTTTATAGTGGATACTTTGGCTTTGAGAAGTGAATTACAAATTTTAAACAGGAGTTTTACAAATCCAGATATTGTAAAGGTGAAAGGATACAATATAACTTTTTTTTAATTAATCAATAATATTATATTATAATTGTAATTATTAATTTACAAATAATATTTTCTCTTAAAAATATTTAGATTTTCCATGGATCGGATCTTGATGTATTATGGTTACAAAAAGATTTTGCAATATATATAGTGAATTTATTTGATACATATCATGCGTCAGTTTTATTAGGTGCGTGTATTAAATGCTTTGAATAGACTTTTCTTTTAATGTGTGCTATCAGAATGAAATGATTTTACATATATATTTATATGTAAATCTATTTATTATTTAAATTGAATCTAGGGTTACCTCAACATTCATTGGCATATTTACTTAAATTATATTGTAACGTTGATTCTAATAAACAATATCAATTAGCAGATTGGCGTATAAGGTACCTTTTTTTTTATAAAAAAAAATATTACTACTATTTCCTTTATTTATAAAAAAGATCATCCAACAATCTATAATGATATTTTAGGCCTCTTCCGGTTGAGATGCTTGAATATGCTCGTGCAGATACACATTATTTATTATTCATTTATGATACAATGCGAAATAATTTAATTGATAAATCAGATCCCGAAACTTTAAATTTATTAAGAGTAGAATTGGGAAGATCTTCAGAAACATCATTAAAGACCTATGAAAAATTTGGATACGATGAAAATGGCGAAGGACCAAATGGTTATAAAAGATTGCTCGCTAAATGGAAAACTACATTTGATACTCAACAGGTATATAAAAAACAATTTATATTAATAAAATTTATTATGGTTTTTTCGAATCAAAATAAAATAAAATTTTTTATATAGATGGAAGTATTCAAAGCATTGCACGCATGGAGAGATCATATTGCTAGAGAAGAGGATGAAAGTGTCCGGTTAGTGTATATTATATTTATTGTTATTAATTATTATTAGTATTATTATTAATAATATTTTACTTATTGTTACATATAGTTATGTAATGCCGGATGAATTACTTTTTGCGTTATCAGAGAGGATGCCAGATGAACCAAGAGATTTGGTTGCATGCTGTAGAACAGTAGTACCACCAATTGTTCGAATGAATCTTATTGATTTAGCAAGATTAATATCCGATTCTAAAAGAAGTAAAGTTTTATTATCAAGCATATATGATCAACCAGCACAACCTAATGAAATAGACGATCAAACTAAAAAAGAGTCAACGTTGATGGATGGAGTTGAATTCAATGAAGCATCAAGTAAGAATATTAATTTGAACATTAGAAAATTTTTTTTTTCTTTTATTGAATTTAATATTTTATAAATATAATTTTAATTATATGTTTATAGGTATTTTAATAGAAATGATAACAGACACAACAAGTATGGATGAGGATTCGTCAAGTAAAGATATAAGTAAGCATATATCGGAAAGATCAATATTATTTGGAAATTATCTTGACGAGGTAAATTAATTAATTAATTAGTTAATTAATTAATTAGTAAATATATATATTACATATACATTAACCTACCTTTTATTTAAAAGGTTGATATACAAAATGAAAATATGGAATTAGTAAAAAGAATAGAATCAAGTTTTGATTTTTCTTTACCAATTCCAAAAAAAATAACATATCCAAATCAATAAGCAACAGCCACAATACAAAATGATCATTCCATATGTGGTATTAAATAAAATCGGTGTAGCCTTTTTTTTCTCTTTTTTCTTAATGTAATGCTCATCGTAACTTATATGAAATTCAAATAGCAATAGATTCCATTGGCTTAAGCTTATTGGCTTATTAGCTTATCGAGCCTATCAGTAATCAGCTTATTGGCACAAGCTTTATAAGCTTACGGCCCCAAAAAAAATTTTTATGGATAAATTATATTAAAAAAAAAAAATTCTTTTTTTGCCGCGAAAATTAAATCAAGCTTTGAAACAGTCGGTGATTATTATAACTTCATAATCATTATTATTGTTGTCGTTACTATTTTAATTTCAACTTTGTTACAACAGTTGCGACAACACAAATAGTTTGATCATTATTTGTAGCTTCCTTCACAAAGATTACAATTAACTCGGTTAACTCTTTCATTGCAACAAGATAATAATCATTATTAATTAGAATATTTATCTTTATTTCATCTTGTCAGATCAACAGGTGTTTTGTTGCTCTGCCAATGGCATTTACTGCGGAAGCCTATATAAATAGAACTGTTATCAGGATGGTACTACTGTAATAATAATAAAATATATCTGATTAATAGAACCATCATTAATTTTAACCAACCAGATATCGTGATCAAAAAAAAGTTAATGATATTTAAAAGGTAATAATGTGCTGGTTGGTTCCAACCAAACTTTATATAGAAAATTATAGCAAAAGGATCATTTAAATCCTCTTTGTACAACATCTTGAAAACGAACGACAAGTTATAAACTTCTGATTTGCAACTATATGCAAGTTTCGGAGCTTGGTATTCAATCGAATAAACACTAAAATTTTAAATCAGGAGGTTTATGATATGTATGGATTTCGTTAAAAAGGAATACATTAATCATTTACGTATAGTAAATGAATTTTTTCTTCAACTAATTAGACTTGTTACCAACAATCATTCGGGGGTTGAGATAGAAAGAACAATTAATTCCGAAAATATTAATATTATTTGTTCTCAGAATGAAAGATTATTATTATAAAATTATATAATACAAAAAGAAGAAAGATTTCCTTGTCTATCCGACATGACATCAATATTTTAACTTATTACTTTTAAACTAATTTAATAAGGGTAAACATTTCTAATTTGGTAATCATTGAATAAATATGACTCGATTGCTCAGCACAACATGAACACTTTCCAATTGAAGATAATGATTCCTTAAACAAGTATATAAATTTTCGATTATTGATGGATGAAAACTACATTAAGTTTCCTATTTAATGCGTGATTCAATTTGAAGATGAAGGCTTCTAAGATAAGTTCGTCAACTTTTCCGGTCGGAATTGTACAAATGCGAGTTTGTATTAAATATTTGGATCACTTGATTTTTTAACGCTAATACTAAGCATTATTAAAATCTTTGCCAAGAAACAGGACAATTACCGGCATTTCTATAGCATCCCCAAGAATTGAAAATTAAAATTTCAAGTAAACGGTTCGCCCTTAATGTTTAAGTAATGGATTTGTATAACACTCCAAAATATCACGTTGGACTGATGATTAAAAGACAAATTAAAATTTTTTTTAGAAAAAGTCGTTGCGCTTAGAACTATTTTAAGATAACATGGTTTGACACATCCTGAGAATTTAGAAAATGTTGTTCCATTAGTCCTCAAATATACATATAAATTTTCATGGAGAATTAATATTAATAGAAAACGTAAAATTTTTAATTCACAATTTGTATAATATTTTACGACAAATCTTTATTAAATTTACATCAAAAGAATCAAAAATTATAAATATTTCATTCATTCATTCAATATTTCCTTTCAGCTTGAACCCTTCGAGGCATGCTGTCTACATTAAATAAGAAACTAATTCATTTGTGTTTTTGGGGGAGAAATAGTAGCTTGGACTTAAATGCTTTTATTGCACGAGTTACCTGTGACTGAGAATGATTGAGTGCACCAGCCAATCTGTTAATTAAAATAACAAAAACAAGTTTTGGTTAGACATTTCAGCTGCAATTATCGTTTAAGGTTTATTCATGCATAATTAATCACATTGCATAAAAAATTCTTTATTACGTTTATTAATAATTCTCCATGAACATTCGACAAATAATCATGAAATTTTATATGTATATATTTGAGGAACCAATGGAACAACGTTTCTAAGTTCTCAAGATGTGTTAAAGCATGATATCTTAAAATAACTCCAAGTTCAACTTTTTCTAAAAAATTAATAATGATAACAATCGGTCCAATGTGATATTTTAGAGTGATTATTTATATTACTATTCAATTATTTTTGCTGATTATACACCTTTTTTTTAGGGGAGTATTATTGCATTGACATAATTTTTATTGCGACAATTTTATTTTATTTTATGTTCTAACCCTTATTTGAAATATATAGATAGTCCAATTGTTAAATGGTCCTTTTTTTCAAACCAATATTTTCAAAAAAGACTATAATTAGTAAATCGTAATTGTCATTCAAATGAAATAGCCGTTTCTTTTTCGAGAAATTTCGGTTATTTAACACAATAATATTAATAATAATAATAAAATGAAAAAAAACTCGACAATGTGGCACCAATGTTTTACAATACCGATCGTTTGGTTCAAAGATTTAGATGATTGGATTGATGGTTGTCATTAACTCATAGATACTAATTAAACTATTATTAGATTTTCCAACACGATTTTTAATATCAGAATAACATTAATATAAATAATAAATTGTGACGCAATTTCCGTATTTCTTAAAATAAATCTGAAACTTTCGAATTTGGTCTATTATCGAGCAAGATGTTACATTTTAAGATGTTCTGGAATATTTTCTGCGAATGCGTAGTATTATTTATATTATGTATACCATATATATCGGAAGCGACGAGATAGATATTAATAATAATAAATAATAAATAAGGATGAAGATTATAATGAAATTAGGTAACATAATATTGCAACCTTAGTTGGTAACATATATAAAGCTCGTATATTAATTATTATTATAAATAAACCCAAAATCCGTTTTGTTTTAAAATATTTATTTATTATATAATAGATGACGAATATTCGAATTAAATAACCAGAAATAGGAATTTTATTAATTTTATTAAATTCATTTAATTGGTGCAACCATCTAATAACAAAATATAAAATCGTGTTTTTTTTGTTTTTTAAAATTAAAAATTTTAAAATTATTCTTGTTCTGTTTTTTAAAAAATTTTTTGAAACAAAATAAATAAAATAAAATATCTATCATTTACTTATGCACATTCATTTATCAACAATTAATTTATCATGCCAGAATATTCAACAGATAAAATCACATTTATCACATTACAGTTATTAAGCATATCTCTCTTGATGATACTAATAGTATCAGCACTAAGATCAAAACCATATTTTACAAAATGGACATTATTTCAAATTTACGCATTAGCGTTATTCAATGGAGCAATAAAACTACCTGCAGTACTAATATACGGAAACGACATAACCAACATCC
The DNA here is from genome assembly GCA_910592215.1 of Entrophospora candida. NCBI lineage: Eukaryota > Fungi > Glomeromycota > Glomeromycetes > Entrophosporales > Entrophosporaceae > Entrophospora > Entrophospora candida. The sequence continues at coordinate 10,392 of CAJVPN010000774.1, forward strand.
TCAATTATTCAATAGTTTTATGTGTGTTGCAACAAAAATTGGCATTATTTTCCCTAATCTCTTTACAATTTTTCTCATTTACCCTTTTATTTTATCTTTGGTATGCGCTGACTAAAGGAAATATCGAGATAGAGAAAAAGTGTTCATTATATTTTTCAGTCATAATTTGGAGTTATTCAGTTTTTTATAACGTGTTCACAATTGCTCGTACCAGCAGTGAAGAGAATTGGGGAAGCGTCCCTACTTCTTTAACTTGTGCCTCTACTTCTGATGATCTTCAATTTTATGGTTATCTAATACCAACTACTATTTTATTAATTTTCAGTACCGTGGTTACATGTAAGTTATTAAAATTGTCGGATAAATTATTGAAATAACTAATACTCTATATTATACATAAATTAATGCTATCTTTTTCGCCGTCGTCACCATCACCATCATAATTACTAGTCCATTCTGGGATAATATTATGGAAAAAATGGAGAATCTTTAATAGTAACCAAAATCGCGTGACAGCAATAAAACTAGGACACGCAACACGTGTCTACTGCTTCACAACCATTTATACACTATTATTAATAGTTGGTTCTATAATGAAGCTCCTCGAAAAAAAAGTAACCAAATACGATGAGGGTGATACACTACTACATTCAAGTAGCACTTTATTTAATTCTACATTGTACGTGTCGTGACTTTTAACTTCTTTTTTTATTTTTTTATAAAAAAATTGTGATTAATCAAGTTTTTGTTTTTTAAAAAAAAAAAAAAATAGAGGAATAATAATATTTCTTTTATTTGGTACAACCAAAAGAGCAACATTATTTCTACCTTGTTATTATGTTGCTCCAGATGCTTTGAAGTCGGGATCATCTTTTAGAAGTAATACTACCGAAAGTTTTCCAATCAACAACATTGATAATAATAATAATAATAGTGTAGATAATAATAATGATATCACAGTAGTAATATTACCAGGTGATACAACAGGCGACAAATTATTTTTAACTATTACAACTAAATCAACAAAAGAACTTGAATTGGGAGACATAAATAATGATAATAATAATAATAATAATAGAAATAGAAAGAAATTGTTATTAGATGACGATGAAAAATACAATATTATTGAATTTATATAATAATAATTATTAATTAATTAATTAGAGTATTTTTATAATTTAATATTTTTGCATGTATATATATATATAAGTAAAAATTTTGTAAAAAAAGGGAGAGGATAGTTTATAGATTTTAAAAAAATAAAAATATTAATATAATAATTAATAATTTTTATCGTTCGCGTTTTAAAAAAATAATTTCGATTTTTGCACTACCAAATCTAGATTAAATTGGATTAATTCATTATTCGTTTTCTATGTTTCAAAAATTAGAATTTTCGAAAGCATACGCATCATAAAGCTTCTCAATACAGAAAAGGAAAAGATTCTTTGTATGCTCAAGGTATAAGAATATGTTATTTAATTGTCAATTATATCAATTATAGCTATTCCACAAAAAATTTTTATTTTAGGTAAAAGTCGGGCGTTATGGTAAACAAACTGGTTATGAGGGTAAAAAGGTGAAAGTATGAGTGAGTAATGGTAAGGAAGCAATTTAATTACGAAGAGAAAAGCGAAGTGAATAGTGGGAAGAAGTTTATAATTTGTATTATTATTTTTTTTTTTTTTTGGAAATTTTTAGTCAAAACAACAAGGAAGATTGTACTTCGTTTAGAATGTCAGAGTTGTAAGGTAGCTATAACTAATGACTATGACTATGACTATTAATTTCATCGTGTTGATTGTTTTGCATTTTGAAAAAATGATATTTGTTCAAATAGAAAATTTTAAAGAATAAGCATCAAATAGCACTTAAAAGATGTAAACACTTTGAACTTGGCGATGATAAAAAGACATACAAAATAAAATTTACAAGAAATTTTTTATAATTATTTCCATATTAATTAATAATATATTATTAATATAGATAAAGGGTGTTGTGCACTTGTCTTTTAGGTTTTCTTTGAAATTTATAACCTATTAAATTTAGAGATTCTATAAATGTGTTGAAAAAGAAAAAAAATTCTAATCAACCTACTATCAATTGATCAAGTATTCTTTAGAAATGTAGATGCGCTTGCCCTACTCATTATCAAGAGAAATTAAAATTTTAGAGAAAGATTTTAAAAAACAAAGAGATTACAACTATTTATAAAAAATCATTCATTATTAATGCGTTGAAAAATGGATAATATGGTATTCTTAAAAAAGAGGTTAATAATTAACTTTAATAATTATAAAATTTACTTAATTTAACATTTATTTAATTTAATAATTTAAAAAACTAGTGTTTCCACTAAAAAAAAAAAAATAATATTTAAATTACTTCTAAAATTATATTAAAATTTATTCAAATCTTCTGGTTTTTCAATAGTAACTGGTGTCTTGATTGTTTTTCCTTTTAATGAGTCTAAACCTTCACCAGCATAAGAAACTAATGGCGAAATTTCAAAAGTAAATGACGAATCTGCGTCACCTTTGATTACTTTACCACCAGCATTTTCAACAAATCTCACATGTTGATTGATAATGTCTCTTCTACTAGTATCTGGATCATCAGCGCCAGTACCTGGTGCATTTTTAAGAGGCGAGAATTCTTCTTTTCTGTCAACCTCTAAAACAGCCATACGTTCTGTAAAAGGAAAAACATCAAAAACAAACAACTCAAGTTTCATTCCATTTGGTTTGGATGGTGACACGGTATCCCCAGTCTTAAGATCAACATGCTTAATTTTCTTTTTAGCTATATGATATTCAAGCCCATCCTCAAAAGATTCTACTTTATCAAGAAAGTCCACTGTGTAAAAATGATTTGCTATATTAGCTGCACCATATAAAAGTTTTCCATCTGGTTTGGTTTTGGCGGCAACTGCTGAATCAATTTCACTATATTCTATCACATTGAATTTTTTATTACGAAGTGCAATAACACCAACAGGTTCTTCTGGTGAAGATTTACGAACACATTTTGCTCCGCAATCAGCATTATTTGAAATGCAATAACCAATGAATACAGGATCAGCAACACGGACTAGACAATTATCAACACAATATGCATGTGCGTATTTAATATTACGGGATTTTAATGAATCAAGAACCTTTTCATTTCTTAAAGCAGCATATATACCACCATTTCCATCAGGTGCAATAGCAATCTGATTGATTAATTAATTAATTAATTAATTGGAATAAAATTAATTATTAAAATTTCCACGTAATATATAAATTATTATTAATTATTAAAAACATTATATATAATATAAATACTTACTTTGGATTTGGTTTCCAAAAATATTTTACCGTCATTAGTAAATGCAGGAAGAGTTCCTAAATTATTAATAAATAAATAAATATTATAATCTAAAAATAGATATATATATAAATTAATTTTATAATAATAAATTATCATTACCTTGTTCAAAAAAGATTACATTTTCTTTTTTCAATCCAAAGTAATTATGATCTTTAAAAAAAGCTTCTGTTGATAATCTTGTTGGGCCACTCGTCATCACATACCATGGAATAAATACTGAATCAGGAACACTTACTGTTTCTTGTGCAAGTTTTTGCAATCTTAAAATACGTTCTGCTTGAAGTTGAAATAATGATTTGCTTGAAGGTAAGTGAATATCGTAACATCCTTTTGGTGCTGTAGACCCTAGCCTAGTTCCTTGACCACCAGCCATTAAAATCACTGCAACTCGATTTTGAGCTATATTTTTTAACCCCACTTCCCTCCATTCCTTCACTTTAACCTCGTCAGAATCTATAGTCGAATCAAATACATTATCAGGTAAAGGTTCCAAATTTTGTTGTTCCAAAGTATTTTCTGAAACGGAAATTGACTTTTTAAAAATTTTGTTCACACGGTCGACATCAAGTTTAGAAAGTTGATTGTATAATGAAATTTTTTGATCAGGTTCAAGTTCATCATAAAAAGTAAAAAGATGATCTTGTCCTGCAGCAGTATATTTTTCTTTAAGTGATTTAATTTCAACTTCAGAAGGTAAAGACATTTTTTTAATAAAGTAAAATGTAAGAATTAAAAAGGAATTTAAATAGGTAACTATTAATATATTATTAATATTATGCCTATAATTTCGGCAGCAAGTAATCTTTGCAGAATAAATCGAACCAATTGAATGATCAAAGAATTACATTCATCGATCTTATGTTGTGTAACTATATTAAAAAAAAATTTCGTTTGATAAAAACCGGTTTCAAAAAAAAACTCTAAATCAAAATAATGTAAATCAAAATTTTTTTGAAATGTAATTAGTATTAGTACTAGTCCATAAAAAGGTGAGATGTCATCCCATGCTTGAATAGTGTTTTTAAAAATGGTCAATTGTAGCAGTCTTTGCTCAATACATAATAATAAAATTTATTTTTATTATAATAAAAATAAAAAGGCTCCCTGTGCCCATAAACTAGAGGTGTTAATTATACTGCAATTGTATTTAAAAACGAGAATGATATCTCTTTTTTTTTCATGAACTAATTACATTACAAAAGTATGTGCTCTTATTATCGTTTCATTTATTCCTTTAAACTTTGTCAACAAATCTTATTAGTCAAACGATGTGCAATCATTATTATGGTGCAGCTCATTTAAAGACACGCCATAGTCTGCAATTTTTACTCTCCAAAAAAGTAAATTATCAGATAAATATATAGAAATATGGGGCATACTGCAACAAAACCAGACAAAGTGAATATTGGTATTACCAAGTATTTCAGGGTTCAAAATTTAGTCATTTGTAACAGTTTTATAATATCCCATTTCTATCTTGAGTGATATATAGAACTGACCCCATATAAAAATAATAAAAATTTGCTTAGAATTAAATAATATTTGTTGTTATTTTTTTTTGTATATTAAAAAGGTGGTGGTGATTATTAACCTGTTGCTTGCTACTCTACTCTATTTATATAGATAAAAAATAGACATGACTTAGCTTTTTGGTTGTTACTAATATGCTGCCTTGACATCTTGTAATTATAATATTTATAATATGATCATGAAAAACAAAATATTATCAATGAAAATCCTGTAATTACCCAGCAGGATCTGCTCCATGTTTTGTTTTCCAATTAAAATATTTATAAACCAAAAAAGATACCACACTATATCAATACAAGTAAAAAATAGTACCTCTGTTAGTTATTAATACCTTTTCTTTAGGAGACCAAACCAAACCAAACAACAACACTCACGTTTTGTCACCTTGGACTCTGTCAAAAAATAAATTGTTTTTCCAAGAAAGAAAAAAAAAATCAATTCACATCTGTCCTACCAAAAAAACCAATAGGATAAATAATTAGTGTGTACGCATCAATCAAATAACAAACTACTCTTCTTTTTTTCTTTTTATATATAATAAACATGCCACAACAACACAACAACAATAAAAGAAGCAATGATAATAAGTATGGTGCAAAGAAGAGGTAAGTGTTTTAAGGATGGTGGTGGTGGTTATTGCCTGCCACTCATCATCACTCTAGTTTTTTATAACTTTTTTTTTATTAGTGAATTATACTCTGATCTTAGTATTGATTCGATTAGAAGAAGAAAAAAAGAGGAGAAGATCATATGCTAAGTACTAATAGTAGTAATAGTAATAGTGCTAATGAAGATTTAAGGTTACAAGAATGTTTTTCAGATGATAATGGGAGGACTTCATCTAGATATAGAGATAATCATTTAAAGTTGAATAAATTAAGCCATTTGGAAGGTGATAATTGGAGAATTAAAGAAAAAAATGTTGAGCAACAACAACAACACCAAAAACAACATGAAAATAAAGAAAATGATATGGTATTTATTTCAATAAAATATTATTTTAGTATTCAATATTGTAAACACTAATTCAACATAAAATAATTTTTATATATAATTATCTTCTGCACAAACAATCATGCTCTTTAGAGTTGGAAGAAGAAGGCGGAGGAGTTGGAGCTGGAGATGAAGTGACTAAGAAGAAGATTAAAAGGCATTGAAGGTAAAGATCTCGAATGTAAATGTTGGGTTATACATTGAAGGCAGATAAATATTCTAATTATTATAAAAAATGTCAATCATTCACTAATTCATAGGCGAATCACCAATATACAAAAAATTATTTTCCATTTCATTTATTTATTTACAATTATTTTGTTTTAAATAAATATTCTGCACATTTATCCTGAATTAATTTGTCCATCTTTTATATATGAAGGATCAATTGAAGAGACAGGTAAGGTCAAATTTTATGTCAAATATTTTACATTTATAAAAATTCAAACAAAACTTCATTGGTTATTTTTGTTACTCTATCATTCTATTGCAGTTACTACTGGAGTCAAGTGTGAGTGGGTTGGAGATGTTGTCACAATGAGGAAGAAACAATTATTTACTTTTGAACACATTCATTTGGTTGATTCTCCTTCTGTTGCTGCTGTACATAGAGTATTCCCAAAACATCAAAGGAATGCCAATATACAATGTCATTGCTAGGGTTTGTATTCATGGATACCATGAATACCATTAAGGGGGTTACACATTAATAAATCAACAAAAAATCCCTTAAAAACACTTGATTTTAATAGTGTTTAACCCTGTGTGACTCCTTATGGTATCTGTGAATACAAACACTAGTCATTGCCCACCAGATTTAGATTATATTGGACAACCTGTTGTTTTATACCATGAAGTTTTCTCACAATTTCTCAGAGATTGTTCAACCATTGAAGTGGATATGGAAATATGTAAAGAAGTTCTTTCTTTTGTGAAGGTCATGTCAGAATTTTACACAGATGAGAAATGTAGACAACAGAGTTTTACTCTTGGCTTTTTGGACAGCCTTTCCAGAAAGGGATTAATGGTAGTCCACAGAATGATGGATATATATTTGGGTCAAAAGTTATAAATGGAGATGCACATAACTTATGTGCTAGAGAAAATGGATCACCAAATTTGCTAGAAGTTCAAGATAATGTTATATTTGGATGGAAAATAATCATTATGGAAGCAGTAGGTGGTAAGTATCTCAATTCAAAATTTCAACAAGTAATTTGAAATGCCTAACACTAATCTGATTTATATAGGTTGTCCTTTAAATATAATAAAAGACCTCACTACTGAAGAGAAAACAAATATAAAGGGCTATATCAAACATCTAATTGATATATTCATCAGGAAATTTTTTCTGACATAAATTTACGTAATATTATGGGGCCCGCCATAAACTTACATAAATAGTGTAATATTATGCAAAAATTGGACAAAAATTACGCAATTATTACATTCAGTGTAAATATTACATCCTTTTTATGTGAAATATTACGACATTTCATATTAAAACTTACGGATGTAATATTATGGCGGGAAAAGTTTCCTGATGTTGCATGAAAATGACATAGTTTTTGGTGATTTAAGACCAAATAATGTCATGATTCAAGAAGAATATCTTTGATTGACTTTGATTGGGCAGGGAGGCATAATGTAGATAAATATCCACTATTTATGGACCATTCTGATGATATTAATTGGCCATGAGGGGTAGAAGAGGGGAAACTTATGAAAAAAGAGCATGATCTTCATTTTCTTAATACATTATGCTAATTTATATTATTATTTTCAGATGTATAAAACAATAGATTCTTTCTAATGTTGCAATTTATTTCACTCTAGAAAAAGTTTCTTGATAAATTAATTTTTTTATTGAACTTTCTCCTACTTATTGATATAATTTTTTGTTAACTTGTTCTTATATTAATAAACTTTAATGTTAATTTAGACCAAGCTTTTTGACTAGCCAATCAATCTTTGATGAAATAATTTCTTTTATGGATAATGATTCCTTTATCTATTCATGCCTAGTTAATTTTATTGAGAATATATACATCTTAAAATCACATAAGACTACAAAGTGAACATAAAATAATATATATAGGGATAAGTGTATATATGAAAAGTAATAATAAATGTTAAAGATATTTTGGGAATTTATTTTAAGAAACTAAATGGTTTACAAAAGTATCAACATTTTCTTTTTGAAGCATCTAATCTTGGTGTAGTCAAAACTCAGGAAGTGGCTAATGGAACTTTTATTGAATTCAATTTATTAAAAACTAGGAAAACAGATATTTTTGAAGAAATTAAAGCTTTATCTATTTTAGTATTGACACCACCTCCTTTGGATTACAAAAGGCAAGAATATCTTTACCAGAATATTCGTCCATTTGTTAGAGATGAATTCAAAGATATTACTTGCCCAAGACCAATCTATACTGGCAATGAATAAAATATTTAGAATAAAATCACCTCTATGACTTCTTACTGTCATTAAGTTTAATAAGTTTAATCTTTTGACAAATATTGTTAGCTTTTTTCCACATTTAAAGTAAAAAAGTACTAAAATAATTATATACTTAACATACCCTAAGGATATAAGTATATTAAAAGAATAAATAAAAAAAGGAACAATCAAGAAAATCATGACAAACATCCTAAAAGAACAACAACAAGCAAATAAAGAACTAATCAATGAAATTGAAACATTGAAAAAGCAATTATCCAATAAAGAACAAGAAATTACTGAATTAAAAAATCTAGGAGAAGTAAGTGAACAAGAAGAAGCTGAATTTAAGCAAGAAGCAATTGACCAAATTCACCAAATATTGGTAGATATGAAAAATAGATTTCCTCATTGTAGTAAGAATATTGAACAAGATTTAAGGAAATTGATTAGCAAACCATTAAGAAATCAGTTTATGAATATTTGTTTTCAACATAGTCTTATGTATGACTATAAATGGGAAGGCAAAGAAAACTTAGAAAAAATTGTTGAGAGAATTATTATAGATTATTTTGAAGACACTGAGTTAGCCACTGAATTGAAAAAAGATTGGAAACTATGAAATCAAAGAACTCATATTTTTTCTCAAATAGAAGGAGGTAATATTTGAGGCAAGCCTGCTAAGGATATAATTCTTAAAGATATTATAGGAAGCAAGATTGAACAAATTAAAGATTTAGAAGAGCTAGAAGAAAGAGTAAAAATAGAACAGAAACAAGTTGAGGAAGTGGTGAAAAATGAGGTAAAGCTCAAGCAGAAGACATTGTGAGATCAAAATCTGCATCTCACACAAACCTATTGATTTGGTTAAAATACTATTTATCTCGTTTTACAGCAGTATCCAATTATGTAATTCTTTGATTACTTACTCTCAATAATAGCACTCAAGCTATTTACTTATATACAGGGCACACAGGTAAAAAAAGGACAATTCGGAATAAAATCGGTGAAAAATCAGGTACCTGATTTTTAGCCGATTTTTACCTATTTTAAGAATAGTGATGATTTTCTCATATCTGATTGTTATTGAATTTTGGCGCACATTGGCAACAATCAGTAGGAACTCGGTATCTAAAAATCAGTAAACTATCAGACAAAAAAATGGATCATACCAGACACCCTGAACTTTAACTGATCTTTTACCAATCGCTGAATGATTATTCACTGATTTATGAAGAAGTGTTAAATTTGCTAAATTTTGAAACTCATCCATTTGTTTATTTTAAGACTCAGACAGTTTTTTTTTTTACGTTGGGAATTGAACCACTTACCTCAGTGTTCATTGTTCGCTTCTTATCCATTATACTATATAACTTATTTCTCCGTAAGTTACTTTAATTGTTTATTATAACTTGCATCAATAATAATGATAAGGTATTCAGTAACCAATTAGAATAATTCGATAACAAATCAAAAAAAAAAACAATTATTCACCCGATTTTTAGCAATGTTAATAATCGGTTGACAATCGGTAATCCCGAATTTTAACTAATTAGCTTATTAAAAATAGTGACAATTCAGAAAATCCCCGATTTTTATCAATTCTAAAAATTGCAAGATTCTATAATTTATTGTTTACGATTGATCAATTTGACAAAAATCGGGAGTATTGCCGATTTTTCATTTTTTTACCTGTGGCAAGTTTCCTTTCTTCCCTTCCAGTAACGTTTTCTCAGCAGTCCTTTGTTATCTGCCTGAGCTGGCACATCTCAATAATATCTCAAGTATCTGCCATGATACTTTATACACTTATTTATTATTTTATGGCTCAGTTTCTTAACTGACTGCACCTAGCTAGGATTTCCACTATTTAGGCATTGGCCTAATCTAAATAAAAATAAAGAAATAAAATTAAAAGAAAATACACACACACAACTATACTTATCAAAGGCGTCTCCCTGGTAAGATAGTAATTAATTAATAGTTGAGTTAGAGTGAAAGGTTTATGTGGTTTTGGAAGCGGGTGGATTATTCCACTGGCAAGAGATTTATTTTAAGAGATATTTATGTTTGTATTTTATTGTTAAGATAGTATTGTTATTACAAGATAATAGTTATGAACAAATTAACTGATTAACTGATTATTACATGAAAGAGAAATTTACAACGTATTAATACATGTTAAAGGTTCTATCATCTAGTTCTCTGACTTCGTTGAAATCCTAATTTATACTAATTAATATATTCCTTAAACATTATTTAAACCTTCCATCTAGAATTATTTTCAAGTAATTGTGAGTCATGTAAAATTCTTTCATTTAAATATTATTCTGAGACCTTGTAATCCATTACACTTTAGAATGTTGGAATATTTATATCTCCAATATTTGGGTTATTTTCCGAGAGCTATTTATTTGGTCAATGCGCCTTATTAATTGGTGTAACATTTATTAAATTATACTGGTTTATTTCTTGTTGAGTTATTCCGTGATAATCGCTTCCAAATTTTCACTTCGTGATACATGTAAATCATTTCCGATTTATATGTTCGTTTCCCGCGATTTATAATTTACTATTTTACAATATGGGCAAAGGCCCCCATTTAAAAAATAACAAGTTCAGTTGATCAAATAAAAATTAAAGAAACAGAAAATTTATGGAAACGATTAATTTATACAAAACATACCAAACAAAATCTGAACCATTTTATGACTTTTTTCTTATTGGCCATATTGCTGACAAAGATATATATAATCATGTGAT
>CAJVPN010000775.1:0-21477 GCA_910592215.1 Entrophospora candida
TGGTTCTTAATCTTATAACTGGAGAAAAAAAACCGTGTTCATTATGAGTCAATTTTTTATTCAAATCATGGAAAAGCCCACACGAAGAAGCTTGTATAGTGATAAAGCCTGGCGTGGGCCATAATGGTCAGTGGGCTTCAGAAGATCTTGTTGAACAGGTAATATAGTTGAACCTATTTAAAATTAATTAATTTGAATGTTGTAAAAAACTTATTTTAAAAAATATCATAGATTCAAAATAAAGCCATACCTTACGTTTCCTAGGTGCAATTAGATTTGTGCATTTTGATAACGCAACCAGCAAGCAATTTATGTTTGTTAGTGATGCTTTAGTGACTACTCAAATGAACTTCAGACTTGGTGGTTGTAATAAATACACCTTTAAATATGGTATTTTTACCTAGTGGAAAGCCTCAAAAAATGCACCTAGAAGATGGAAGTCAGAAAGGAATTGAGAAAATTATGGAGAATGTAACCTTTGGTCAATTGATAAAAGGCTTATTCGCCTATGTAAGGATTGTCAAAAGCATTCTATGACAAGAGAAGATTGTTGTGCTGTTTGAATTCTTTCTTTACAACCTGATTTTGCTCTCAGCGTCTTTTAATATAAGAGATTATTGAAGACCATGGACGTAAAGTAATGTTTTTCCCTAAACTTCATTGTGAGTTCAATTTTATTGAATATTTATATTTTGGGGTGAGCAAAAAAATACACAAGCTTGTGATTATTCTTTAAAGGTTTAGAAAAAAACTAAAATCTTAGTTTTAAGTTTCAAATGTTCGGAATATAACAAACATCTTGTAGTAGTAGGGGTAAATATAATGTACAGCTGATAAACCTTGTTTATTTCGATGAGATAAACTCAGAATAAATGAAAGTACTTAAATAAAGGCATTAATGGATGTTTTTTATGAACTAAATCCTTAGTAACAATAAAATGGAATATTTGCTTTTCATGATTTTAATTAATCAATAAAAACGATAATGATTAAGTTGATATGTAAAAAAAATTTTTTTAATAGTCACAAATTGAAAAATAGTTGAATTCTTTCTTTTCCCTAAAACATATTTTATCAATTGTACAAATAAATATACTCGTTTAAATTGAGATTGAGAGTGAATGGTAATATAAACAGACATTTACTTCAACTCCACTTGATTATTTAAAATAAACTAAATTTGAGGGCTTTCAAATTTTGTCACCACCAACATCACCATTATTACTTACTTTTACCATCAGCATCATCAAAATATCTATATCATTTAAATTGATTTTATTAACCGATTTCATAAACCTTGTTCATTTGTCACATCATCTACCAATTTTTCTATGCCAGCTGCCAAAAGTTTTGCATATCCTTTACTAGGGTTTCTATTCGAATAAGGTTTATTCGAATTATTCACTTTATTCGTTATTATTATGAATTTGAGTATTCGAATTACATTGAAAGTTTATTCGAATAAAACCATTTTATTTTTTTTTTTCATTTCTGCATGGTGGTCCTGGTAATTATCATTATTTGGGTGATGCAATTTATCAATCTATTTATTTGTTAACTCTTTACAAATTAAGGACAATGGTATCAAATGTATTACATCCCTATTACTATAGAAATTTTACATAAAAGATACGGAAAAATTATAAATTACCAAAAAAGAAATTTTATTCAAAATCCATTGCGACAAGAATTTGAAAAATTGTGAAGATAAATATATATACAGTATATACATATATTATTAAAAAAAAAAATAATAACATTATTATTAAATTTAATTTTTTGAATATTAAATTATGATTATTAAACTATTGTATTATAAATTATTTGATAAAAGGAATTAAAACAGGTGTCCTTTTTCGATATTCTATATAATCGTTGCCAAAGAATTTGATTAATAAAGGTTCTTCCTCATCGATACGATTTTTAAAGAAAGAATGTAAAGCAAACAGGAACCCAATTAAACAGATAGGATTGCATAAAAAAATTTGTGTTCCAACCGCCCACCAATAAAAGCCAAAATATGAAGGATGTCTTAAATAACTATGATAAGATTGTAAAGATATATAAGAATATAATTGATTACAAGGAATATAAGAAAATATAATATTGCACATGGACCAATCACATAATACAACTTACCGGTATATTCTTGTGGTGACAAGTGTATGTTCTTGTCTTTTTACATATTGAATACTATGAGTGAAATTGGATTTAGCATGACACATTGCTAAAGTTCTTGCGGTTTGTCCGATCAGTATTAATGCAAAACCTAATCACATTATAAATATACTATTATTACTATTTATAATAAAACACTATCAAGTTGTGATGATGATCATTTTTAAACTCTTTACCTGTATAATGAAACAACCTTATTGTTTTTAAATTAGGGAAAAAAAATAATTCTATGGAATACTCTAAAACTCCTGCTGTGTGTGCAATATGATATGGCCTACCATTATTCAATAAAAATGCTAATAATATATATATATAATTATAATATTAGATATCATAATTATAATTATTTAAAATAAATCTTCTATATATAATAAATATATTTACAATCTAATGATAATTTGTCTGAATTGTACATTGCTGTTATGATATATTCTAATATATGAAAAACAGATAATGTAGCAAAGAAGACACCAAGTTGAGGAATAGTTTCAGAGTAATATGCGATTGCAATAGATCCGCCAGTTGCAACTCCAAATAAATAACTATATAATGCAATGTTTTGTGGTGTATGTTTTCCATCCAAAATTCCATAGTCGTCGACATCATTTTTTTCTAGTAACCGTTTTGGTTTATATTCATTTGATGAATCCCGTTCATCTAATGACATGGTTTCTTGTTTAATAAAAAAAGTATATTTATTTGTGTTTTTTAGAATTTGAAAAAAATTTTTTTGTTAAATTTGAGTATTATATTAGTATTTATAAAAAAAAAAAAATACAATAGTAAATTAAACAATATTAAATTCGTGGATCCATTCATTGACAAAAATGAAAATTCTAAAAATCTACAATATTAACAAACAAACAATGATAATAATAAAAATCTTTAAAAATTAAATATTCTATATATTTCAATTTTATTAATTAATTAATTTAAATAATAGTAAATAGTTATAATAGTTATTAGTATATTTATATATATATATATATATATTTATTCATTTTTCACATTGAATCATCAATTGTACTAAAAATCCCTTTTTTAGAGAATATATCTATATAAATTTTAATTCTTTCATAAGCAGCAAAAGTAACAGCTTGTCCCACTCCCACACGCATTAAACGAGGAAACAGTCCTTTATAAAAAGCTAAATAACCTTCATTCTTGATTAATGAACCTGTAACTGATTTAAATCTTTTCCATCCTGTTTCTGCGCTTTGTGCACGTTGAATACGAGTTTTTATTGTATCAATTGGTGCATTCGCAATTGGACCTAGAAATAATAAAATCGTTTTGGTATTAAGAATAATAGTAATGATATTATTATCGAAAGCAAAAAATTAATTTACCCATTGCACCACTTAATCCACCCATTAATAAATGTTGGTAACTTGGTAATTCTTGTCCTTCTCTTGTTTCTTGTAATCTTTTCATTAATTTTTTCATTTCTTGATACACTGTAAAATTTACTGCTTGATTTGTTGCTTGTCTAAGAGCCGTCAATGTAACTCCACGGTATAAAGTCAAAATACCTTCCTCCTTAACAATCGTGAATGCTGCATGTGCCGCATTACGATATTTCGGAATGTCTAATGGATCAGTCATAGAATGTTGTTGAGCTTGTAACCGAATCTTAATCACATCCATGGGAGTAACAACAAATATTGCTTCTGTGGTACCAGCTAAAAGTCCAGCTATATAGCAAGAAATCAAGAAATTAAATTAATCAAATAAATAAACAAATAAAAATTTTTTTTTAATGAAATCATACATACATAAGAATGTAGCGCCTGTTGAAACCTTTCCTGTTGTTTTATTAGCGAACCATCCTTTATACATTTCAAAACTTGAGAAACGAATAGCCATCTTTGGCACAATCCCAGTAACCACGGCACCTAAACCTTTATATAAACCTAAAGGTGTTTCCCTTCGTATGATATTAATTGCTACTGTAATGAAATTTGGCCTTTGTGCCTATTATTCATATATATATATATGTGTGTGTGTGTGTGTGTGTGTGTGTGTGTGTGTGTGTGTGTTAGATGTGCAATATATAAATAAATGCAATAATATATATGTTTATGTATTTAATAATTGATATTATTATTTACCTTTTTACTTAACTGCATTCTCACTTTAATTGTATCCAACGGATGACAACATAATGCCTCCGTTAAACCAGCTCCACCACCTGCAAGAAAATGGGTTGCAAGACTTTTTTCTCTAGGTTTTGACATCTTTTTATTATTTTATTATAATTTGTTTTTTTTTAATTTTTTTCTTTGAAAAAAAAATATATTGTTGGGACACATAAATATAAAAAACCCCGGAATTTATTTTAGAATATTTTAAATTAACGTCATAAATTCTTGAATTCTTTTCTCTCTATTTTTTAAATCAATTCATTTTTTTGGTTTGAAAAAAAAAAAAGGTTAGTTATAAATAGTAAGATAGATTGTTCATCTATATATAGAATAGGTAATGGTAATGTCAAAATAATAACAAATGCGAGTTGCCAATCGTTTATGCATGATCAGTTTTAGCGCTTGTTATTGGGGACGAACTACTCTGGATTTTGACGAGAATTTAATACTTTTAGTAACAAAAGGAACATGTGCATTCGTTTATTCCCATTGCCTGTTGTTCGAAGATGTGAACATCCTAGCGTTAACTACTGATATGTGAATAGACAGTCTGGTGAATATATCGCCATTTGCTATCACAAAATTTATATACTTACTTACAATTAATGTTTGAAATATATTGGTCATATTATAGAAAATCAACACATTATCTTAAGATCACAGATCATAGAAAAACAAAGATAACTCTAATGAAGGATATTAAACATTGGATGTTTGGCTACTGGAGAGTTATCTTTTAAAAAAAGAAAAGATCATCTCTTACTTGTACATTTGTTTATATACACACGGTAATTACCACTAACACTGCCGATTAGTTCAAGAAAGTAAAAAAAAAGAAAACATATGGAGGATTTTAGCCTAATTATTCCTGCAAACTAGCTTTTACACAACAATGGCTGTATTTACCCTTGACTTGAGCTAGACTTGTGAGAAATAAAAACGGACTATATTATTTATTATTGTTCATAATTCGAAACGATTTTAGTTATTATTTACTTAAAAGACTATATTAATATATATTTGCAGCCGGGAAAATTTACTGCATACAAAAAATATTAACATTATAATTTCTTTTTATTTCAACAGCCAAGCACAACTTTAACCGGCTCTGGATTACGGATAGAAAAATATAATATTTGAATAGACGTGGATTTTTTTTACTTTAAACCGATGATAATAATTATAATAATAATAATAACGGTCGCATAACAATTCTTACTGACTGTACACCCAATCTTCGTACATTCATTTGGAAATTAATTTGTACAAAACTTGCAGGAGTTAGGGGATTCTGTTTCTCGTCGGATAGGCATCTCCAATGAGATCCAACGGATTCCTAAACTCACAACCCTTGCATAAGACCAAAACCATCCTCCAAGACAGTCTGATCTTCTTGGGACATCATGAGTTCACGTTACACCAACTTCTTCACGACTCAAGGTTTTGTTCAGAAGGAAACCCTACCGATCGTCTGTTTGTCCGAAGGCCTATAAACACGAACTAATTTGATTATCGGGATGCTGATTACTCTATAGTCAACACTAAAAACCAATTAAATATTTATGAACGATATAAACTATGACAATAAAAAACAAATTTAAAAAAAAAATTTTCTAATAATTACTTGATTTTCCCTCCTCACTTAAATTGTTCTTTCGCTAAACGAAGTGGAGAAACCGCACACAAATCATTTGAAACTGAGGTTACATCCGGAAAACAGTAACAAATATTATACGTAATTGTATATATTGGGGAATTCTCTAGACTAGCAAAAACAGTTCCGGGGTTCTCTATCCAAAATTCAAGTTTTTTTTACATAATATATTACTATAAGATCCTGTTTACTTAGCACAGTTGTTGTATAAAATCTTGGTTAGTGCATATCTTGTGCGTGACAAAAATATAATCTCAAAATTTGTGCTATATAGACAGTTACACGGCGAAAAAAGATTTTTGTGTACAAACCAAATGAAAGATTGATGTAAATATTTGCGGTTAGATGAGTCATTCTAACAAAATCATCCAAAACTTTAATAGTGTAATAACGAGAATTTCGTAAAGTTCTTGGAATACCAGTCTATAATCCATAATATTTTGGTACACCTCGACCTGGGAGCTCAAACTTGTCCATAAAAAACCACCTAGCACTTTAACAAGGTTTGAAAAAAACATAAAAGACAATCCTAAATCATTGCGTAACCTTGGTTTTTCTTCTCGCATTCCAGCACAAAGACCTTTATACAAAAAGGAGAGTCTACTTAACTGGTGCTTAGTTTTAGTAGAAGGAATCACGGATAAATGGAAAAAATATAAGGGCAGAAATTATCATTTTCAAGATGACAATGCCGTTATGCATACCGTACGAGATGTAGTTGCTTAGATTCAAGAAAATAAAGTTATAACACTAGTTAGTTGGCTTTCACAGCTTGAACATCTATGAGCGGAACTCACCAAAAAATTTGAGAATAAAATTGATAAATAATATAATATTTAATATCGAGTATGCATTAATAGTAATGGTGGCTCTACAAAATATTAAAATAAAATTTTTTTGGGAGTGGTCCATGACTTTTGGGAGGTGAGCGAGTATATATGTCAACTTCCTCTCTTACAATTTATTTATTTACTTGTTATTACCATAATTATTAGATCATTGTTAAAATCAATAAAGAAAATCAAAAAAAAAATTTTTTCAAATTAATATATACGGTTATGGTTATTTTTTTTGCAGTAAAAAAAAGAAACAGAAAAGTTAAAAGAGAAGGTAAAGGGAAATTGTATACATATAGATAGGGAACTTGGAAATGGATTAAAAATATAATTTGACCTGCAATATTAATTATATATATTAAAAGAATTGGTTAATTGATTAGAATTTTGTTTTATTTAGTAGGGTGAAAATGAGAATTGAAGAATCCTACATGAAAATGAAATATTAAGATAAATATATTTATATATGATTATAGTTATGTTAAGAATTTAAAGAATCAGATTTTGACGCAGCATGGATGATATTGTTTATATTTCCACCTAATTAAAAAAGTCATTAGATATTATGGTTGTTATTATTACAATCTTTGCTATAAATATAATATTCATAGTAAATATAGCTAAAACTTACGTTCATCATGATGTGTTTCAAAATCCCGGCTGAATTTCCTATTTAATCAAACAAATTAGCAAAAAAACAAATTATCTTTCAAATAAATATTTATTCTTACCATTCACCGTCCACAATAAATTTAAATTCGTGTTGTTTAGTACTATCGATATCAATAATAGCAACAAAATTATTTGTTTTTGGCATCCTTGTCATTTCATGTTTAGATGCTATAAAACAATAAACAATAATGTTAATATCATATATTAACGTGATTACGATCTTTGGATCGTCAAAGAATCAGCTCGATAATCCAAATCACATGCACATTTTTTCGTACCTGACCAATTGTTAAAGTCGCCAGTAACAAAGACTTTGTTACCGCCATCTTTCCAATGGAACTGTAAATAAATAAATGAGGATTATAATTACACCACATTGTATAATTTTAAAGTAGTATGTCTCACATTTTTTCAAATATTTACCGTGAATGGTACAATGTTAGAGTTCTTGCTTCTATTAATACGAGAAGTTTTCATTTCAGAATTTGGTACAATATTGTGAATTGATCTTCCTTCATTGACCGATTGATATTCTTTTCTCCCATTTTCATCTGATTTCAATTCGGTAAGAGTTCCAGCAATTACTTCACTTTTATTATTATTACTATTGTCATTATCATTGCTATCAACGGTATTTTTTTCAGAAAAATTTTCTACAATGGGATTATTATTTTTAATTCTTAGTTTTATCGTTGTTAGAAACATTTTTAATGGTAATTTTACCTTTTTTTACGTGAACTTGTTCGCCTTTAATCAAACATAAAAGATGTAACAAGATGGTCAATACTAGATTTAAGAATACCCTAAGAATTTTATCTGAACAATAACTTAATATTTTTGAAAGTGCCATTTGAAGTAAAAAAAATTTTGAGAACGCGTGTACATACAATAACGAAAAAAATTAATTTTGGAAAAAGAAAAGAAAGAGCGTGTTTAAGATAACGGAAATATGTTTTCCTAATGTACGTTAATATTTATATATATGCGTTTATTTATTTGTTAAAAAAACAAAAAATTTTACATTCGAGAAAAACAATTTATAATTTTCTAAAAGTTGGGGAAAAAAATATATATGGTATATTTTTTTTTTATTTTATTTATTATAAATACCGATATTTTGTACAATGTGAAAAATTACATTTGTCATAATTATCATATTTTAATACTAGATTCTTACTGTTATCTCTATATCTTTTAAGATAAAAATATAAATATTATATAAACGAAATAAACAACAAATTGCAAATTTTTCCTTATAAAGAATATCACACAAAAAATATCCGAATTTTATTAGGTAATATAATTGGTCGAAACTGAATATCTTCGCCAAAAGGAAACAAATACACGTGGCCGTGGAGATTTTGTGTGTGACATTCCTTCCAAATCTCTACTATTAAATTTACCCATACCTTAGCCGGTTACATCAATACTTTACTTAGTCTACATGCCTAATAGAAGTTTCAGCATATTTAGAAATAAATTTGGCGATTACGAATATTTTTGTGGATAACTAAATAAATACTAAGGACATGGTAACCTAATTTCTTTTTATTATTCCAAAGAACACTTATTTTGTTTCACGTAATAATGTTTCGATGTGATATTATTCACTCTAAGTTGTCCATCGTTGTATAACATTTTTACACTATTACAAGATAGTCTTTTTGTTAACGCTGATTATTTGTGATTATTTAACAACTACGGCAGATTATGACTTAGCTTTGGGCTACTCTTGTCAGTTTTCGAATTTACCTATAAAGTTTTGGCGAATCAGTAGCGCACTCAATGGCACGGTAATAGACAAAGATGACTCTTTTACAAAAACCAAAAGCCTCTATAAAGTTCCCTTGACCAATTCATTTCAGAAAACAACTTGAGCAGCTCGTTTAACAGCCTTATATTTACAATAACGATTCTATTAGAATAATACTACCAGTAACCTTTGGAAAATGCTTCACTAAAGCAAATAACATTTACTAGCCGTTGTTAAATTAACACTCAAGAGTTACCCAACGTTAGTCCTAACTTTTACTTACTAAATCAAATAAAACGTGGCCTTTTACCAAAGCTCCACAATGGTTACTTTTTTACAAAGCACTTCGCTTTAAACGAAAAATAAATAGCATTTTTATGATTTTTAAGGATTTAAATGCTAATGTGGTATCTGTTCTACTCTAGCGAGGACCCAAGTGAAGTTGTCTATATAATGTTTAAATTCTCAAAATGATTTTTATACGAAGCTGATTTAATTCCTTCCTATAGAGTTGTTTCATTTGGGTATTTGTTTCTCTCTTCCACCTGTTTTTTTTTGAATTCAAACTTACAATTACTTTTCACCAATTTGTATCATGGTTTTTTCAAGTCTATCGAGTTCAGTCATATCATTTTTTGTACTTCTTCACAGTTCTTCTGGATCAAAATATAACTTTTTTAAAGATTTGTTGTTACATCCTTTTGAATAGGTTTAATGAACTCATTATTCAATATTATATCTATCATAAACCCTTGAGCTATTACCACACACAAGTTTGATGGTATTCCCATTCAAAAATTGATTATTATATTTTTACCTATAAAATTTCTACTCTGTCATAAATTTGAAAATGACCATACTTTTTAAATATCTATACTTCAAAGAACAAAAGTGGGCTTATGCATTGGTTTTTTGACTTAATAAAAATATGATTTTTTGGTTATATATAATGTTCATCCGGATATTGTCCATTGCCTGGGTTTAAAGCAATCACTCAACTTTTACCAAGTACACAGGTCGTATTTACTTGATGACTTAAAGGCGTGTTTGTGCAACAGCAGTCGTGATTGTATTTTTAAATACACACACGTAAAGCCCATTTTGATGTGAGGAACGCTAGTTTACTTATAAACAAGTCATTCAAAGGTTGAAGTTAAAAATAGCACTGTTTAAACATTGGTACTAATTGGTGTTAATTGTAAAAATGAATTATTTGCTAAAGATGTTGTATGCAAGATTTTGTCTACTTGATGACAAAATGAAAAATGTTTATTTCCTGGCCTAGGCAGTTGAATCAATAGGTAGAAGATAACAATAGTAATAGCAGAAGTAATTGACGTTTTTAGTCATAGTAGTAGTAATATAGATTATAAATATATAATTATTATTAATTTATATTATCTTGTTAAAGGAAATAAAATCTTATTTATAATTTTAATTTACAAATGGTTAAAATCACTTAACAATAATATAGAATTAATATTTTATATTTTATAAATAAAACGAGTGATTTCGAATAAAACGAATTAATTAATATTAATATGATTTGAGTTGTATTACGAATAATTCGAATAGAGAATTTGTATTACGAATAGAAACTCCAATTACACAAAAAATGTTTTAAAGTTTCATTCATCCGCATCCTTTTTTTTTTTTTTTCTTGTCAAAAAAAAAAACCAAAAATGAAAGTATTAATTTGTGGTGGAGCAGGATATATTGGATCGCATATAGTTAGAGAATTTACATCATATCCAAGTTATGAAATTATTATTCTTGATAACTTTTCCAAAGGTCATTTAGAATCCATACCAGAAAGCATAAAATACGAGAAAGGAGATATATGTGACAAAGAGTCTTTAGATAAAATTTTTGAAAAGCATCGACCAAATGCAGTGATGCATTTTTGCGCATCAATAGAAGTTGGAGAGAGTGTAGAAAATCCTTTAAAATATTATGAAAACAATGTTGTGGGTACTATTTATTTACTACAAACAATGAAGAAGTATGATGTGAAATATTTTATTTTTTCCTCAACTGCAGCAATATTTGGTAATCCTGAATTCACACCTATACCTGATGATGCTAAAACCTTACCAATCAATCCTTACGGTGATACAAAACTTACAGTTGAAAAGATTCTTGATTGGAGTGAAAAAGCTGATGGAATTAAATATGTTTGTCTTAGATACTTTAATGCTTGTGGAGCACATGAAAGTGGCGAGATAGGCGAAGATCATGACCCAGAATCTCATTTAATCCCACTTATACTTCAAGTTGCACTTGGACGTAGAGAACAAATAAAGATATTTGGAAATGATTATGATACCAGGGATGGAACTTGTATAAGAGATTATATTCATGTTACAGATTTGGCCACAGCTCATATTAAAGCATTGGAATACCTTGTAAAAGAAAATCAATCACAAAAATTCAATTTAGGTTCGGGTGAAGGCTATAGCGTCAAGGAAGTTATCGAAGCTGCTAGAAAGGTCACCAATCATCCAATTCCTGCCAAAGTGGAATCCCGTAGACCTGGCGATCCTGCCATTTTGATTGCAGGTTCAGAGCGAGCTGAGAAGATTCTTGGATGGAAAAGAAAATATACTACTATAGAAAAAATCGTTGAAACCGCTTGGAAATTTCATCAAAATCATCCTCATGGTTATTCTTCTACTGCTAAAAAATAATATAAATTTTTTTTGTTAGAATAAAAAAAAAATTTTATTATCTAATGTTCTTTTAATATATATATATATATATTATTTATTTAATAACAACAATAGCAACAACGATAATAATATAAATAATTTAAATTTTTTTTTATATCAATTTTTATAGTAATAGATATAAGTTCTGGTTTCATGTATATATATATATATATATAAATATAGAAAAAGTTCACATTATATGACAATCAATAAAAAATTTTTATTTAATAAAAAAAATGTCAACAAAAGATTTAGAGAAGCTTCTTCTATTACAATGTGTTGGAACATTTACTGCCCTTTACATAATGTAATTCAACTAGTGAATATTTAGACAAGATACATTAATATTGTCTTGGAATCCTGGGACAGGACTAAATATAAAACCTATCCAGGACATGGAAAAGAAGTTTAGTGTATGTGTATATCAAAAATATTAATACATGATTTAATTACATTATAGAACTAGTGATTTGTATCATGTGATTATATTTTATTGGGATGTTTCAACTGGTAGAACTATTTCATGTTTCGAAGGAAGTATATTCAAAAGAATACGTATATTCACTTTATTAGATTAAGAATTTAATGAATCGATTCAGTTGATTTCAATTTTGATGGAAATGTAATAACTATTGACGAGTAATGTTACATAGTTAATATTCAATAATAATAATTTATTTCTCTCAAAATTTTTTTGTAGGATCACTCGATGCAACAATACAATTACGGGATTGTAAATAATATAAGAATAATAGTATTCATTAATATGTATATATACATTTGCTTTTTTTGTAGAGCAAAATCACGATCACCAATTCAAATAAAAGATTGGATGATACACAGATACATACACTAACAACTTTAAGAAGACCAAAAGACATTAATCAATTTGTCTTGGAGCTTATGACCATGTCAAATTGACAATTCAAGTATCACGTTTTGAAAAATATGTTCGTAACTATTTAGATGTCAATGTTCCAAGATTAATGATCATTATAAATCCTATTAAAGTAATGATTGAAAATCTATCTGATGATTACGTTGAGGAGTTTATTGTTCCTTTCAAACCAAGAGACACATCTATGAGAGAGGGAACTATTTTAAAAAACATGCAAATAGAAATATAGAATATTTGATATGTCGGTATGAGAATGAAGCTTCAGTTACAGTTAAAAAACCTAAAACATATCTCCACTGGGTAACAGAAACACTTACCACCACCACCACCACCAATAAAAACCATCAATCTCTAAATAAGCTTTGGCCCTTTCAACAATTCATTGCATCAAAAAAATTCATGCTGTAGAAGACAATTTGAGACTTGCGAAATTTGGAAAGGATGGTTTTGACCATACACGTTAACATTATTTCTGCAAGGAGAATGATTCTGATTATAAGGTTGTTTCATTGCTATCCCAAATATGCATCATTTTAATGCACATAGATAGTAAGTATTGATCTTAATATTAAGCATTAACATTAACCTCGTTTTTATAGAAAACACATTCTCATTTTTATAGAATCAACAACTTTGTTGGATTTCTGTATGGAATTAATCTCTACTAATTCAGAATCATAAACTACTCAGTAACATCAATAGTATCATAGCTACCAGTAATAATCTATATAAGACTGCCTAAAATTTACTCTATCCCTACTGTTATCACATCATAATAATCTTTACTTTGTGGTGAAAAATTTCTTTATTAGATTAATAATGATTGATGCATATTTCTATGATATGATATGATAACCATTCACAATTTATCAAACTTTTAATTTCCAATATTTTTAATGTGTTATAAACGCTTGCACATGTTTTATTTAATTTTTAATAAAGATAAATACGATTAATTAGATTTAAAAAAATTCCACTCTAAAATATTGAATTTTTGTTTTATGGTTCTAATTAAGGTGCAAACATATGAACACTCGACAATGCTACAAGATCACTAAAGTAAAAAGATTAAATTCTAATATTAATATTAATATTAAAATTAAAAATGGTGACTGAACCCCTATAATTATTTGTATTACTTAATATATTGGCTATTATTACTGTTCATCAAAACTCTGAATAATATTTTTTTGAAAAAAAATGGCAGATTCCAAAGATAATGAATTGACGTTTTATAATAACTTGAAAGGATTAGATGCTGTGAGCCGTTTTTTCATTAATTGGTTGATTTATTATTTATTACCAATGTTTTATCATCATCATATACTCTCATACTCATGCTTATCCTCTTATTCACAGTATGCACGTCATAAAAAGTTTATGAAAGATTATGTTTACTTTTATGGAAAGGTTAAGCCAGAACCAACATCAACATCATCATCAACAAATATTTTTAAAACAGAGTTTGATATTTTAAAAGAAAATCACAAGTATGTATCTTTTATTATTTTAAATAATTTAATTTCTTAAATTAAAAAAAAATTTTCAAAAATATATATATTTTTAGTATGTATATTATTATGTATATAGAAAGAAAAATTTAAAAAATTATTATTATTATTATAATTTTTCATGATGATGATTGATTGTTTACAATTACAATAATGATGGCGATGATATAACAACTACAATATGGTATTGGGTGAAAGATTTATTCGTGATGATGAAGAGGAGAATGAAGAAAAATTATCATGGGAACAAAGGATCGCAAAAAAATATTATGATAAATTATTTAAAGAATATTGTATAGTTGAATTAAAGTATTATAAAGAGGGAAAGGTAATTAATTTTTTAATTGGCTTTACTGAAAAAAAAAAAAAAAAAGGCATTTTTAATAGAAAAAAATTTAATATTATTGTTGTTATTATTATTATTATTATTATCATTGTCATTATTGATTGATCGTTGATTTGGTTATACATAACTTTTTGATGGGATAATTGAAAAGATTGCTTTAAGATGGAGAATTGAAAAAGAAGTCATATCAGGAAAAGGTACTTTATCATCATAATAACAATAATAAAAAAAGAATTCTCCAACACATTATTTATTTCTCTTTATATATATAAAAAAAAGATTTAATTTGATCTATATAATCTTTTTTTAGGACAATTTATTTGCGCATCAACAAAATGTTCGGATACAAATGATTTGAAATCATGGGAAGTGAATTTTGCCTATATGGAGGATGGTGAAAAGAAAAATGCCTTAGTGAAAATTAGATTATGTCCAAAATGTTCTGATAAATTAAATTATAGAAAAAAACATGAAGAAGCTAAAGTTGCTAATAATAATAATAATAATAAGGTTATTAAAGAAGAATTAATAGATGAAGATTTTGATGAAGTTGGCGATAAAGATGATAAGAAAAAAGAAAAAAGAAAAAGATCATCAACAGCAGCAGAAAATTCTTCTTCAAGTAAAAAAACTAAACATTCTAAAAAACATAAGAAACATAAAGGAGCAACAATTAGCAATAATGAAGCAACAATTAGTAATAATGAAGCAACAATTAGCAATAACGAAACAACAATTAGCAATAATGAGGCAACAATTAGTAATAATGAAGGAGGAGGAGAAAAAAATGACGATAATAATGAAACTAGAAGTGAACAAACTTCTTCTTTGGAAAGTGGCAAAGATGATGCGATAGGTGATTATTTAAAAATTCAAATTTTATTATATATTATTATTACATTCTTCAAGTTATTGATAACTTTTATATATATATATATAATGAAGTTAAACAAGAATCAAGAAAAGAAGATTTTGAAGATTTTTATACAAGAATATTTGCAGGATTATTTGAATGAATATAAATAAATTTATTATCTATTTGCTTGAAATTTTATTTTAAATAAAAAATAACTTTATTATTAATAATAGTTACATTATTCTAGTCTGATAATAATAAAATATTAAAAGTTTGTTCTTTATCTTTGATAAAGGCTTTGTATTGTTATTAATCAACAAGGTTATCATCGTTGATATGAGATTAGAATGAATCTCTATTTCCATATTGGTGGTTTTGTGGGTTTTTTTTTTGGATTAGTTGATTTTTGACAATTTTGTGTATTTTTTTTTAGCGGCAGGGGTGGTGGTGGTGGTCGCCGTTTAGGCGATAATGAACTAGGCTTTACAATTTTAGGTTGTTGTTCTTGCTGTTTATGAGATGCCGGAGATGGTGTTGATATTAGTGGAGTAGCTGATTCTTGTGATGATGATGGTGATGATGATGGTGATGATGATGGTGATGATGATGATGATGGTGATGATGATGGTGATGATGATGATGATGGTGATAATGTTAGTGGCGGCGGCAGCGGCAGCGGCACTGACGGCATTGACATTGGCATCGGCATCGGCATCGGCATCGGCAGCGACGGCGACGGTGGTTGTGAATTTAAAGAGGATGACGAACCATTGTTCTGTTGATAATTATAATAATTATAAAATTGTGGTTGTTGGTGCTGCATTGGATGGAGTTGTGTGAGGGGTTGGATTATTGGTGATGGTGGAGTACTTGTATTAATTGTAGGAGATATTATAGGAGATGTCCCGGGAAAATTATTTTGTTGATAATTATAATATGGTTGTTGTTGTGAAGGTGGATAAGATGGCGAAGATGGTGAGGGTGGATAAGATGGAGAAGATGGTAAAGTTAATGACGGTGATGATGCCGAGAAAGTAGAATATGGTGAAAGTAAATTGTTCTTTTTTGGGATTATAGGTTCCGGCATAGGCATTATGTTAAAATTATTTTGCTGTTGATATTGTTGATATTGTGGTGTTGTTGGTGTTGTTGGTGTTATTGGTGTTGTTGGCGTTGTTGGCGTTGTTGGCAGTGAATTTGTCGATGATTTGTTTAATAATGTATGAGTAGTATTGTAGCTTTCATAATAATAATTATTATAATTATAGTTGTAATTTGATTGTTGTGGTTGTATTGCTCCTGTTACTGCTGGAGTTGCTTGTGGTATCGTTAGTGTTGGTGATTGATATGTGTGAGTATTATGATTATGATCGTTTTTAGTTCCTCCGCAAGTTTGTTCATTTAGACTACCTGACCCACCGCTAATATTGTTGTTTCTAGATTGTTTTAAGAATTGTCTTTGTCTTTTATGCTTTGTATGCTTTAAACAACATATTCTAGCAAATAGACCAATAATGACTAAACCTATTAAAACACCAAATACACCTGCCATTGCGAATGCGGGTGATTTATTTTGGGTTGTATTTGTTGTTTCTGTTGTTGAATTCGTTGTTGTTACATCGCGCGGTAACAACAATGCAGGTAATGGTAGTGACGATGATTCCAATAAATATAGTAATAATAATGGTATTCGAAGAATTAAAATTTTATGATACATTTTTTTTTCTTGGGAAAAAAAAAAAAAGGATTTTATTTCTATTTATTATAACTGCCAGGAAAAAAATAATGATTCATTTTTTGAATATATATGGCAATAAAAATCTGACAAAGCGAACATTTATTATTATGTGACGTAAATAGTTAACATATTAATATCGTAATTGTACAGATTTAATAATATCGTAATAGTAATAGTTAAAAATTTAAGAAATACGTCACAAATTTTCAGGGTTCAAAATTTAGCAAATTAGCAGGCATTATAACTCCGAATAATAATATAATAGCCACCCCGTTTTTCAAAAAATGACCGTAATAGGCATCGAATATTGTAATGTGTTAGTACTATAAAGTAGAATTTTTATTTTTAAGAATATCGAAAAAGAGAGCGTTTACACTAGTAACTTGTTTTTAAAAAATCATTGAATTAAATTTAACTAGTTTCTATTTGAATGAGCTAGAAAATTCCATATTTAATTTTTTAAAAATTATCAGGTGAGTGATTTTTAATCATAATGTATTATGTTGATCATGAATATTCGAATTGAACATTCGATACTAGTACTACTACTACTACTACTACTACATAATAATGATAATAATAATAATAAATTAGGAATTATGAATAACATTTCAATCATCGTGGCTCGGACATGTGGCCTAACGATTTTATTTTATTTATATTGTTTATTTAATTTTAATTTTAAAAGATTAACGTCACTTTTTTGAAACAATCAATCAATCGTTTAAATTAAAAATTTTATATTAACATTTCGGGATAGTAGAATTTCTATTCGCAATATAAATTATTATTATTCTTTTTTTTTTTTGTTTTATTCGAATTACTCGTTTTATTCATTATTCACTGTTTTATTCGTTTATTCATTTTATTCGCTTTACTCATTTATTCGTTTATTCAAATAAAAATTATTATTGTTTAAACCTTGTGCATGACTTTTGTTCATTGTTGTATGTATGTAGTACCGAATATTCATCGAATATAGTTCATCATTATTGATATATTTCTAATAGTAAAATCGAACAAAAACAAAAACAGTTTGTTATTTTTCGTGTAAAGCGAGTGCTTTGGTAAAAGGCAACAGTGTTAGTGTTTAATTTTGGGTAACTAGTGAGTATTAACAACGATATTCGAGTTAATTGTTATCGTAGACGTAAGGCTGAAATATTCACGTAATAAAAGGTGCTGTTTCAAACGTAGATCTTCGAAACATCTATATCAATATTGTACTCGTAATATATAGAGAGACTCACTACATCAACAACAAACGGCATTTGTAGGCGGATGCTGATTATTGCAAATAATAATATTTTTTTTTTATAAATTTATTTTAATAATTATCATTCATTATTGATATATTAAATACTGTATGCTAAATGTGCTAATACTAAATTTATTAATAATAAAATTTTAAAATAAGTTTTAAAGCAAGTTTATCTTAAGAAAAGTGCTCGTTATACATTTAAAAAAATTTTCGATTATTACAATTATTATTATAATAAAGAACCTATTTATCATATAAAATAAATTGTTTTATCTATTCATTATTAAGATATTGATGTAATTCGTATTTGTGATTTAGAAATAAGTATAATTAGTATTATTGTTATTACGGAAATTTGTATTTCTGCAGTATCTAGTGTTATGTTCCTTTGATCTACAATGTTTACACCAATTATTTAATCTAGGTCTTAGTGTGCATTCACGAGTAAGGTGACCTACTTGTTTACAATTGCTACAAAAATTTATTTGTCTATTCTCTCCTTTTACATCTTGGCTATAATTATTATTATAATTTCTTTTGGTGCTGCTAGAACTACCTCTTCTATTGTCGTTATCTTGACTATAGTTGTTATTGTATCTTCTCCTGTTAAAGCTATTTCTTCTATCGTGATTATCTTGACGATAATTATTATTGTTGTTTCTTTTGGTGCCATCAAATCTATTACTTTTATTTTTTGCACCCCAATGACCTTTGACATTCTTAATACTTGGATCATTATCACTTGCATTCTTAAGCTCGGCTTCGAATTTAGCAGCAATCTTCAACCAATCATCTTTATCATTTTGTTCATTTGAGCCCCAACCATCATCGTCTAGATTTGTTGAATGTTCGATAAGAATAGGAATGCTGACGGAATTGGTACCACCATTATCTAAATTATCAAAAGTTGTCTTTTTAAATTCGGGTTCAGATTCTTCAGTAATTTTCCACCAATCATTTTCACCACTTTGATCTAGATTTGTTGAATGTTCGATAAGAATAGGAGTGCTGACGAGATTGGTAACATCATTATCTAAATTATTATAAGTTGTCTTTTTAAATTCGGGTTCAGATTCTGCGGCAGTTTCCGACCAATCATTTTCACCGCTTTGATCTAGATTTGTTGAATGTTCGATAGAAATAGTAGTAGTACCATCGTTATCTAAATCATTATCTAAGTTATAATCCAATCTTTCTAATTCAGCCTCAAATTCAATTTTTCTTTTCAACCAATCCTCATCGTCGTTATCTAAATTACGACCTGCTCTAACCTCTAATTCAATTGCCTTTCTCGACCAAATTTCGTCACCATCGTTGGATTGATCAGGGGAATTGTTATTTTCGGATTGATCGTTATTAGTTCCATCACTATCGCCATCAACTGATTGATCAAATAGTACCCGATTAATTACTATTGTTTCAATTTTGATATTTTCAACTTTGCAAAGTTCAGAATATGTGGATTGATCGTTATCAGTACCAATATTATCATCATTAACTGATCGACAGAATAGTATCTGGTGATGACATTTTTTAATTATTGTTGTTTCAATTTTAATATTTTCAATATTGCAAAGTTCATTATTATTAGAGTAAATATTTGCCATATCAATGTTGCCACGAGTATCTTGGAATGTTGTTGCGCTCGTAACGTTGTCTTCAATAATAGATTCATTGATATCATCAGTGTCTGGTACTGATTCCAATTCAAAGTCGAAGTTGTTGTTGAGATGTGGTTGGAAGTTTGGTCGTGTAACGTCGTCTGTGATGTTTAAATTAGATTTATTGATATCATCAGTGTCTGGTACTGATTCCAATTCAAAGTCGAAGTTGTTGAGATGTGGTTGGAAGTTTGGTCGTGTAACGTCGTCTGTGATGTTTAAATTAGATTTATTGATATCATTAGTGTCTGGTACTGATTCCGATTCAAAGTCGAAGTTGTTGAGATGTGGTTGGAAGTTTTGTCCTATAACATCATCTGTGATGTTTAAATCTATCGTCATGCTTGAAACATCATTGCCAGACACAATAATACTGTCGAGTTCCTTTTTTAGATTGTTAATATCAACTGATTCGACGTGTGAGCCAACATCATTATTTGTTGTTTCAATATCCACAGTTGGAAGCAACATGATGTAAATGGAAATTGGCAATAAAAACATTGGCGATATCGCCATTATATATTGAATTAAAATAATTGTTTTAAATATAAATATTGCCAATTTTATCAGAAAGGCAATCTCGCATAGAAAGATTGTTTTTTCGATAATTGACATAATTATTTGTATGTGATAATAATAAAAATAATAATTTTTGTTTGTTTTGAGAGAGAAGTTTTTTTTATAAAAAAAGTTTTTGGCGAGAATTTTTTTTTTATAGAAAAATTTTTTATTAGAGGTTTTCGTGAGGGTTTTTATAAGAAAAGTCTTGAGAAGTTTTTTTGTGAGAAAAAAAATTTTTTTTACACAATTACTCGTGCAAAATCATGAGAATAAAAAAACAAAATATGTAAAATCTTGTGATGTAGTGATGTAACTTTATGTGATTGATGATAGATACTTTGAAGTTGTCGTAATTTTTTTGTTAATTTACCAAAAATACTAAGGTTATATCGATCAATTATCAAGTTTGATCTGGCAATTTGTATTAATATATTAGGTATATATTGGGTTAGAACAAAGCAAAAACCATGAGAACAAAGTACAAACATGTAAAATCTTATGATGTAGTGACGTAACTTTATGTGATTGATGATAGATACTTTGAAGTTATCGTAATTTTTTTGTTAATTTACCACAAATACTAAGGTTATATCGATCAATTACCAAGTTTGATCTGGCAATTGGTATTAATATATTAGGTATATATTGGGTTAGAACAAAGCAAAAACCATGAGAACAAAGTACAAACATGTAAAATCTT
>CAJVPN010000776.1:0-21449 GCA_910592215.1 Entrophospora candida
TATAGTGTTGGGATGTTAATGTGGGAAATATTTGCAGGTCACCCACCATTTGACAATAGAGCTCACAATCATCGTTTGATTTTTGATATATGTGCAAAAGATTTACGACCACCAATATTGCCTGGAATGCCTGATGATTATGTACAAATGATGCAGAGGTGTTGGGATGTGGATCCATCAAAAAGACCAACTAGTGAAGAGCTTTATGATTTCGCTGAAAATAAACGTAATGAAGTTTTTAAAAATAATAATGATAATAGTAATAATACTACTAATAGTGATGGTAGTGGTAGTGGTAATAGTGATTCGCAACAAGTATACGAATCACACCCAGGCGCATATCATAAAAGTAGAATCTTGGATGAAGATATTGCTAAATCAAAAAGCTTGAAAATTTATACAAGTAATGATAGTTCGTTAAATAGTCTTGATTTTAACTCTCTTCTCTTAAATGTTGAAGGTGAATAAAAATTTCATTATTAATTAAATTAATTGGAACTTATTATTACTAACAATATTTTTTATTTACGTTTGATTCTAATAATTAAAAGAAAGGATTGATGAATGACTAATTTAATCTCCACTATAAATTTATTTATTATCTTTTTATTTATCTTTTTATTTTATCCTTATTTTGTTTAATTATAATAAGATTTTAAAATAATAAACTTTTTGATTGTTGTTAACAATTATGACTTAACTTTGACTACTCTTGTCAGTTAATTGCAAATAATTCGGTGCTTGTCAATTAATTAGTTTACAAATTTACTTTGGTTTTCTCTTTCTTGCATCTAGGCGGATCTGTGAGCACACTTAATGGTACCAGATAACTGTAAATAAATAAAGATAGACTCAAGCACTTCTATAAAGTTCCTTTTATTCACTTGTGATCGTTTTATTGGCTGATTGCAAATTTGCTTTGGTTTACTTGTAAAAACAACCCTTACGTTTACAATTATAATAATACTACCAATATTTCCGATTAACCTTTAGACGATGATTCATTAACACCCAATGTTAGTCCAAACCTTTGCTTACTCACTAAAGCAAATCATGTTACTAATTGTTGTTAACATTCACTAGTTAACCCTAACCTTGCTTACTCACCAAAGCAAATAAAATGTAGCTTTACTAAAGCTCCACAATTGTTACCTTTTTACTTATTCCGCTTGTTTATTTTTATTTAGCCGATTGCAAACTCGCTTTGGTTTATTTATAAAACAACTTAAGCGGCTTATTTAACAGCCTTACATTTACGAATACAACAACTTTGCCCTTTGCTTACTCACAACATTACTAATCGTTGTTATCATCCACTAGTTACCCAACGTTAGCCTAATTTTTGCTTACGAAACAAATAAAACGTGATTTTTTACCAAAGCTCACAATTGTTGCTTTTTTATCAAAGCACTCGCTTTAAACGAAAAATAAAATAAAAGCAATGTTTTTATTTATAAAAAAGTTTATTTACAATGTTTGGTTCTATTTGTTCCCCCCTACTCTTTCAAGCGAGAGCCTGAATAAAGTTGTCAATGTTCTTTTGAAGTTGAACGTCTACATTATTTATAATGTAAATTTGAGATCATTTCAAAAATTAATTTATAGTGGCAGCAAATAATCACAATTGTAGATAGTTACTATTAATAATGCACATTATGTATGCACTAACCTCTACGTTGTGTAGAAAATACATAGACTTCAAGTACGCAAATATACGATGAGTTTGTTTTCCGACCAGTAATGAATCCCAATTTGTTATACGTCAATAAATTATAAAACACAGCAAGTATAAAGTTGAGTTTGTCAAACCAAATTGCAAACCAGGTGAGAAAGTTGTGTAATGGTTGAATTAGCTTCTAAATTAACTAATCCTTGATGCCGAGTACTTAATGTTGAATGTGATAGCATTCTTCATAAACCAAACGTAAACGGTCAACAATTGAATTGGCCCACCTGTGTCAAAGTCAAACCATTTGTGGTGAATATCCACATTGATTTATTTTAAAGAGAGATTTTTAAATTCAGTTTCAGAAAAATTAAAACAAAAAGAAATTCCAAGTCTACCAATTTTTTGCCTACAGACTAAACGAAAGTTTAGAACGTTCTACGTTGGAATATTCATGAGTATCATATAAAAAATACTCGTATCAAAGGTCATTGAAGAGTATTGTGCTGCTCTAGTGTATATTTCTCTTTCTTCATCTCCTTCGTCGTCCCTTCCATTTCTTTATTCTTCTCAATATTAAACCATTCCTGAATTGCTTCTATATATTATTGTTTTCTCCCATGGATTATTTTTATGTTGATAGAAAGTTTTTGCAGCGGAGCAGCCATTTCCATTCCTTCTCCACGTAACACATAACTTTCAGTTACCATTTTATTGTATGAAAAGCCAAGCTTTTTTAGTTAAATTCTTTTAATTCTTTCCTGATGTTTTTTGATTAGTAATCGGCTTGCTTTTTTTATTTTTTCCAGATTCTATAATTATTTCATCAAATTGTTGATTTATATTATATATAGAGCTGAAGCAAAAGCTCAACCAACACACCTAAAAGGAATTCACTTGTAAAATCAAGCAGTTTTTTAAAAAAGTTTTATAAAGGAGCCATTGAAATAGATATTGTAAAGATATTTACAGTTTTGGTTTTTTAAATGAAAATAAGTGGGTAAATATTTGTATAATACATCATTTTATCAAAATTTTGACCTTTATTTAACTAGAATAGTGCAAATATTTAACCCAAGTAAAATTTGAATTTTTTACCCGTAGATAATTCTTTTTCTTAAAGATATTACACAGACTATGATTAATATTAATCCAAAAAAGGACAAAGCCTATATAAACATTCATTTGATTCTTGATATTGCATATCTTGATTGGAGCAAAATAAAATTGATTGAGCTTTATGGTTGCATACTATGAAACAATTTTGACCAATACGCTAAATTTGAACCCTGAAATTTCTTTGCGTCATCATAATGTACCTTGCAATATCCGTTATCATGATATAGTAAGTACAATTCGTTATGGCAAGCCTTTTTGAGTTAAACTTTAACCATTTAAGGATGTATGATGTATATATATGTTTTATGACTGATATGGAAAAAAATCCATTTTTGTTCTGTTTTAGCATGATCTACATTAAAAAAATTTATTTTTTTTTCAATTACAAATTTCAAATGAAAATAAAAAATGTTCGAAAAATTTCCAGTGGAACTTTTGGACAAAGTATTCAAAAGAATCGAAGAAGATTACAAAACTCTTTATTCGTGTAGTTTAGTTAACAAATCATGGTGTAGAATTTTTGTTCCAACATTATGGAAAAATCCATTCTATTCCAAGGATAGTATAAAGATATTAATTAGTTGTTTGTTAGTAGAAGATGATAATTTCGCGACAACAAACAATATCACACTACCATTTCCTTTGCTCAAAAAACCCCCTTTATTTAATTATGGCAGATTCGCCACCGTTTTAAACCTGAGCATGACTGAATATCTTAATAAGTTATTGCTTATTAAATATAAAGATGAATCATTAAAAGACCATTTGGTAAAATTTATCATTAGCCATTCATGTATTGAACGTCTCAACACATCTTTTCTTAAGGCTAAGATGATAACTAATCATCCTAAACTTAGGGATTGTTTTCAGAATCTTAAACAACTCGAAACAACCGATGACTATAGTCCTAATTTCTTTATTGTATTATCAGATGTCTGCAATCATATTCAAACATTTAAATTGCATCTTAATAATATGAATAAACATGCCAGTGCAAATGATTTAGCAAGCTTGATCAAAAATCAAAATAAAGTTAAAAAAATACATACTTATTTACCTAAATCAACTAAATCGGGCGAACTTTGTGGTTCTAATTTAAAAAATGCAATACTGAGCCATTCCAACTCGATGGTTGAATATCATAGCACAGGGTATAATAGCATGGACTTGTCGATAATAGAATTTAAAAATTTGGAGTCATTACACTTGAAAAATAATCAAGTAACTAGGGTGTCAGAGGTTATTAAATCTACATCATTCCCAAATATTCAAAAGGTCACGATGGAAAATTCGGATACGCAGTTGTTTTTAAACATGTCAATCTTTGTTAAAATCAATGGAAGTACGTTGAAATCTCTAGAGATTGGCGGAAAACCGGTCAATGTTCATCACAAAACTCTTTTTCAGTCAATCGGAGAAAATTGTAACAATCTAGAGGATTTGACAATGTTTTATGCAAATCATTTGCATCAAGAATTAATTAAAATATTTGATAATTGTATTTATTTAAAACAAATCTATCTGAGATTAATTTATGGTATTCTGATCGAAGCTGATAAAATAATCGATGCATTGGATCAAACACTGCCAAAACATTTGGGAGTGATTAAATTTGGAAATAATATTAATATTTCTGATCAATCATTGGATAATTTAAGCAAAAAGTGGTTAGGTCCCAAGCCTATCCTATTAAGTTATAGTAATTATAAACAAAACGCTATAGGAAAATCTCCCTTCCTCAAGCTACTTAAATATAAAGGTTTAGGATTTTTGAAATATGAAGTTACAGATGAGAAACCCATCGTTGATGATGGTTATTATGATGATTCTTATTCTTATTCTTATTATGATGATGATTATTATGATTATTCTGATTATTCTGATTGTTCTGGTTAATGTCGTGTTAACATTGATCAGGATAATGAGAATTCCTTTAATCTATTTTTGCTATAGAAGTTCATTTTTTTTGTATTTATTTACAAATAATTTTAAAAAACAACACAGCTATATGCAAAATAAAGTTTGTAATATATTAAATTATAAATAATAAAAAATTATGGAGGTGTTGTCACGCCTGACATTGACATTCATTTATATAAAATTTTCATAAATAAATAAAGATATATTATTATAAATAAAAATATTAAATAATATTATTTTGGTTTTATTAAAAAAAAAAATTATTCTTATTCAAAATATAAAAACATAAAAACCATTTATTCGCCATTCTCACTTGAAGTAGGTGAATATAAAAATTGCTGATCATCCAAGTTTTCATTGTTTTGATTGCTGTCAAATGTTGAGATTTTAAGAAGATTGGTTGATTTATTATTGTTTTCATTGTCATTACTCGTACTGTTTCTGACATTCATGTGATCGCCTGTTTGGCGTTGATATTGTTTAATAGGAGATATAACAAGATGTGCTTTATGTATCTGGAATAACAATAATCAATTATATATATATATATATATATATATCTGAAAAATTAACAAAAATAACAATCAAAATGCTATCAATACAAACCCTTCTTGCAAGCCTTCCAACATTTCCATCAATAGCAACAATTTCCCAAGCAAAGTCAATACCAAAGATCATCTTAATTCCATATACAATGCGTTTGGCATGAATTTCCTTCATCAAGACATAATCATCTTGTGTGGTGTATGGAATCAATTCTGGATCTGTGTCAAGGGCTTTTTGTACTAATGTAAGCACCATTTGTTCAATAGACGGAAGATCCGACATATATTTTGGTGTTGGTGCTATTTTTTAAAAAAATTATAAAATTTATAAATTTATAAATTAATTAAATGATAAAAAACACATTATAGTTATCATTGACAACAAACATACCTTTGATTTCAAATGGCTGTGAGATGGCCATAACTACATGTCCGTTGTCACGATGGTATCTAAATTCATAAGTACCAACTTCCCATGGCAATTGATCACTCTTAAACCATAATGCACCAAAGGCATTAAAATCATTACTGGTGGCATCAGTAGTGGTAAATGTTTGTGTAGTGGATGTTGATGTTGATGCTGCTTCATCGTTATTAATATTATCAAAATCTTCATCCTCAGGCAAAACATACATGTAACGACCTTTGCTAGAGACACTAGTGACATTCTTTGAAGAATTAGAAGTTACTTTATAAACACCAATCCAATCTTTACATGAATGATTCTTGGGTGCAGTCCACCTTAAATTAATCGGAGAACCAAGTGTGAATATGATTGGTTTTGACACTGTTTTAAATTGTTCTTGTTCTGGTTTGTTATCTGAAGAAATTGGTGTACTTGGTGGTGTGATATTTATGTCCTCAGGAGCTACAAGAACTATTGAATATCCTGAAACGTCATGATTTTGAATTCGACCAACGGCTTGGCTAAAATCAAAATAAAAAAGATGAAATAGAATAAACAAATAGCATGCAAAACAAAATATAAAACACACACACACACACACACATCTACCTACCTTATTAATTTATCACGAGAAATTTGTAACATTGTTTTAGTTTCTTCAACAACTTCTTGAAATTTGGGTTTTGTTGAATCGACAAGTTCGCCTAGAGCATCACCAGCTTCCTCTACCATTTTTTCAACAGTTTCAGCGAGTTCTTTGATAATTTTTTGAGCAACTTGAATCTCTGTAGTTTCACGAATTTTAGACAATTCTCTTTTAACAATGTTTGGAATAATCGTTAGACGTTTAACGGCCCTTGTGACTCCTGCCTCTTTCCTAATTTTGTCACCATAAAGTTTTTTCATATGAGGTCCCTCAACATATTTCAAAAATATGAAATTTGAAATCTGTGAAAATAACGCCACGCCAAAAATAAGCCAGCTGTTTGCAATAAAAGTAATACCCCAGAATGCAGCATGTCCCATGATTTTCTCTGGATTGTTAACAAATCTATAGATGCCGGTATAATATAAAGTTGTAGAATAATCATCTATAAAGAAATCACCATAGAACCATCCAAAATCCCCAAGAACCTCAAACACAGAAACAGAGGTCCATATATGTAATGCAATCAATAGTACACCCATTGTATGTCTTAATAACACCAGCCCATATGTCCAATCAGCTGGGAAATAATACATTTTCCATGCAGCAGCAATAAAAGTTACATATGTCATACACAATGATAAATTATAAATGCTAAAAAAGAATGTTTGTAATATTTAGAATATATAATATATAATATATAACCTTCCGAAAATTTTTTTTAATATTTCTCACCTTTTCCAATTAGAAAAGGCATCACCTGCAGTTCCACCATATTTAACATAATGTTTTGTTAAAAACTTGCTTTTACTTTGCAAATGTAACATATAACCTAAACCATAAGAATGGAATATTCTCCATGCCAAACATTGTAAAACCAAAAAAGCTTTAACAACATTATCAGAAGTTCCTGATATAAGTAATGGGACAATGACAACATAAAAGATCATAAAGATGACAAAAAGATCATTTGAACGAAACAAATCAAAGTTTTTGAATATGATAAGATCACGATGAAAATGACAATGTGTTGAGTTTGAAAGATCAGGAAGCATAGGTTGAATTAGTTGCTCGTTAGGAGATGTGTGGGAGGGTAATGACGATGGTGGTTGTGGTGATGACGGTGGTGGTGATGATGATGATGATGATGATGATGATGATGATGATGGTGGTGATGATGATGATGATGATGGTGGTGAAATGGAACTATCTTTGTCTAAAATAATATTTGATTCATGTTTTTCTGTCAATAATGATTTTGAAAGTTTAGCATTAAGTGACACCAGTGGATTGTACGTTTTATCAATGTCTATGGTTTTTTAGAATGAATAAATGAATGAATGAAAATTAATTATATAATTAAAATTTTTTGTTATAACATAATAATGATAAAGCATATTGGCAATTAGTTATGTAACACCAATAAATTAAGTCACTCGGTTCAATTTTGTTATTGGAACGTAAATGCCAAATGAACAATTGAACTATTACTTACGAGGATTTTCTACAATGGTTAAGAATGCAAATTGTGCTGCATGAGCTGCTAAGCTTACAAACAGCACAGTGTAACTTGCCGTAATCATAGAAATACCATAATAACCAATATAACCAACAGAATACATGGGATGTGGTGCCATTTCAAATACACCATCAAAGGTGAGTGATTGATCAATAAGGAAAAAGAAATCACCCCAATCTACATAAAATAAGTGTTCATATGTACAAGTATGATGTATGAAAGATATTCTATGATTATTATTTTTTTTTTTAATTAAAATAATGATAAAAAGAGATAGAAAACTTACACCAAGCAAAATCTTTGACTACACGGTGAGCATCAGCTTTTACCCAAATGTTAAACCATAATAAGAAAAAACCACCTATCCAGCGTAACAAGTTAATAAAAATCCCTGAATTTTCTGGAATGCCAAAGTTTGAAAGAGCAAAGAAAATATATGACGTAAAATCATTAAGAAGAATTAAATCAACTAATTGTCGAAATAGAAGCCAAGTATTAAACTCCAAAGGAACTCTCTATATATAAATATAAATATATTTAAAATATATAATAAAGATAATAAAAAAATAAATAATCACCAAAATAATAATAATTAATATATGGATAATAAAATGGCAAACTTATATTATTGTTTTTTTAAAAAAAACAATAATAATCCATCATTAATTACATACATCAAAATCATAATCATCACCCATTTTTGTACTTAATTCTTTCTTGAGGAGGGAATACCATTTCGAGTTTTCTTTGTTAAAAATCTTATTACGTTTTGCCCAAATAACCAATCCACGCTTATCACTCTGATATTTTAATAGATAACCCAATCCCACATTATATGCACTTCTCCAAAAAGCAAAAAGAAAAAAGAAAGTCCATTTTTTGCTTGATGATGGAAGTACAAAAAATAGCAACATTTGAAAACCAATTACTGAAAAGGTGATGTAATCAAATAAAGATTTTTTACATTTTGGATCAAAGACCGATGTTAACATTTCTACAGTATGTGGTACTTGAAATACTATCATCATCATCATATTTATTTATATAAAAATTTGAGTTAAAAACAGAATTTATATATAGATAACAAAAATGCTAATTGATAGTTTTCATAAATATATTCGATTGAATTCATGATAAATACCACGATTGTATGGTGTTTTTCCATAGACAATTTCTTCACTTTTTTTCATTTTATCATCATTCGATTCATCAGATATTCTATTATTATCATTATTATCACCATTATTGTTGCAAATGCTGCTACTTTCAGAACCAAATCTAGATCTTAATTGTGAATCGTTACTCATAGTTACTTAATTTGATAAATAGTTTTTAAAGGTATATCGTCTGTTGAAGACGAGTATATATATATATACGTCAACCGTTAATAAAATATAAAAAAAATGATATTATTTATTTTCCAACTGTTGAAGTTGGTAATAATAATAATAATATTTATTAAGGTGTATTATATATGCAAGAAAAAAATTTTTTTTCCAGATCAAAAATTCTCGTGAGCGCACCTGAGATCACACATGTCGATTTGTTTATTTATTACAAATTAATGGTTTTGTGTCATCGTTAAATGCAGAAACGAATGAAAATCACAATATTGGGACACCAAAAAATTTTTTAGGCATTAATGCAAATATATATATATATATATATATATATATACTAGTACAAAAAAAATTTTTTATTTAATAAGGTGGTGGTCCACGATATACAACTGATCTTCTATTATGCTGTCCACTAAAACTACCATATGATTGGCTAGGCGGATAATTAGATTTTGGAGGTGATGAAAATTCAGAATATGAAGAAGGTGGTGGTGGTGGGCGTCTAAAACCTTTATTTGGATTGTAAGAATAATACATTGGTGTTTTATATGATGGTGGTGATCTTGGAGAATAATATCCTTCGGCATGAAATTGTGGTGTTGATGGATTATTATTTGCGGTTAGAAAAGGACCACCGTTATAGTAATTGTTATTATACCTACGGTTTACATTTGGTGGAGCCAATGGAAATTGGTTATCGGGATTATTATACCAATTTTTATCATCTTGGGTTTTCCATCTTCCTTGATATATTTTTTTTATTCTGAAATTATCTGTATGTATATTATTTTGCTGTCGTGGTGGGTGGGCTTTTGATTTGGCCTCATTCAACCTGTCAGCCTTATGATCAAAAAACTTTTTATCTTCTACCCATTGAGCTCTTTTCTCCTCCTCCAAATCTTTCACCTCCTGCAATGCAATTCTATAGGCTGATGAAAGAGCATATAGGAATTGTTTATCATCCATATCATCAATTAAAATGATTCCTTTCTTTTCTTTATTAAAATAAATATCTCCTGTTTTATCTATTTTATTCAATAGCCAACAAACATCATTGTAATTTTCTGTAGTTCTTGCTTGTTCCAATACTAATCTCAATATTTTTGTTAAACCGGTTGGTTTCAAAGCTATTTGTTTCTCAACAGCATTTTCAAGAATTTCTTTTGCTGTGCTTAGATCTCGAAGATTTTGACATGCAAACATCAAAGATTCAAATGTAGAAGCATTTTGAGCAAGTTTAAATTTTTTAATTTGATTATGGTATGTTTCAATAGTTTTGTTGAATTGATAATTTAAGTTGTAAAGTGAAATTAAACCATCATAATTACTAATGTCAAGTGAAAAATCTGGATATTTTGCTGTAATTTTGTTATAATATTCTATTCCTAAATCGAATTGTCTTGTTTTAAAACATAAGCCAAAAATACTGTCCACTGTATCGTTTGTAATTGATAGTCTCAAATAATGAGAATCATCTTTTGTTGATTCTCCTTCTGCTGCTATGGCAGATTTACCAATCCCATAAAAGTCATCAACAATAACGAAAGCTTCTGGTATGTGATTAGTAAATTTAAAAGCAGCAATCACACCATTAATCAATCCATCATCAACTACCACTGCATTGGGATTATCCTTGTTCTGATCATCTTTAACCAATTTGTTCCAAACATCAGTTGCCAATTCGTAAGCCTTTTCTGATTGTCTCACACCATTTGCTGAACACAATTTCAGGATTTGCAAGTAAGTTTTTCTGTTTGGTTTCAACTTACCACTCCTAATCAAATCATCATAAGTTTTCAGCGCAACATCAAAATTTTTTGCACG
The DNA here is from genome assembly GCA_910592215.1 of Entrophospora candida. Lineage (NCBI taxonomy): Eukaryota > Fungi > Glomeromycota > Glomeromycetes > Entrophosporales > Entrophosporaceae > Entrophospora > Entrophospora candida. The sequence continues at coordinate 10,986 of CAJVPN010000776.1, forward strand.
TTGACAAATTGTTAACAGACAATTGACATGTCCAATCTCTAGTTTGATCTCAGGTCTTGTTTGACTTGATTGAATGATTTGATTGATGGTTGACATTGCTTGTGAAACTATTGGTTGTGAGACGTAAAGTAATGATAGACCTTTTAAAATTGCTGTATATGTTTCTTGAGTTGGAAGCATTGAAAGTTTTTTCATCTATTTGTCAAAATAAATTTTTTTAAATTAAATTGATATTAACATTAATTAATTAATTATTATTGTCGTTATAAAGAAATAGTTTTTTACTTCATTAAATAATCTAATCGACATTTTAGTTTTCCCTTTATCAACACATTCAATTATCAATTGATTCCAAGCTTCGGCATTTTCTAACCCTGGATTTTCTTTACTTGACACCAATTTCATAGCATCGTCCAATTTTTCTTCTTTGCTTAATTTAATTACCTTTTCTTTTATACTTTCCAATGTTTCTTTTGTAGTAGTAGCAGCAGGAGATGAAGATGAAGATGGAACGTTTGGATCATTATTATTAATTTCACCGACAGCACTAGTACTTGTTTCTAATTTTATTGAATTATCGGTAGTTTCATTTCTTATAATGCAATTGTTGGAGAATTGGCGCAAATTGACAGCTTGATTTTTATTAAATTTATTATATCCGGTCAAGTTGGTATGAAAATGATACAGGTTTTTTCTTGGTGGTATTAATGATGGTTTTGGTAATAACCAACGTGTTGATGCTACTACGTTTGGTTTCAAGAATGTTGTTATTGTTGATTTATTACAGTTTAGTAATAAAACATTATTTATAACTTTTACATATAACATTATTTACAAGCTTGTGGAAAAATTTTTTTTTCTCACGAGAAGATTATCAAATGATCAACCGTTTGGTTTCTGCAGTTATCGGGAGATCTTTGTGTGTAACATCCATTAAAGTGAACATTACGTCCCAGGAAAATCAAAATTTTCAACAATAGTAATAGTAATAGTATTAATTACATTAATGTTTTTTATTATCAAATCTTTCAAGTCAATGTCATTATCGCAATGATTTGTTACTACTAACAAAAGGGTTATTATTATTGTGATAATGGTAATAATGAATGGTTTTCAAAATTAGCAATGAGATGATGCTGATGTATTGAAACAAATAATGATGGATGAAAGCATTTCAATCAAGGATGTTGGCCAAAATGGTTTTTGAAAAATCAATTTCGACAAGCAATTTCGGATTTACCATCTTCTTTTATATCAATATTGTTTCTAATTCCATGAGTACAACCAGGACAATGATTTGCAAGTTAAACTTTTTTTGTACATACTTGCGTTGTGCAGGGTAATGTTCTTTAGATTTTCTTTTTTGTTTTTAGCAAAATGGATTCACACATTTGAGGAAGGTCTACCAAATAATTTACTTTTGTTTTAAACAATATTATCTCATGAACTTACTACTGGATGTAAAAAGGAGGTGGTAGTTGCTAGCACAGTGATTGATTGTAATTTGAATAGTTTATGATAATTTGTATTTATTATTATTATATTATTATTACAGTTGCTTTTAAAACAATTTTCTCAAAATATTTATTCAATGCAATTAAGGAATATCTTTATATATATTTTTTATTAAAAAAATTTTACTTTTGTCAAATCGTCAAATGGCCCTTGGTGAGAAACTGCCTTTGGTCAGTACTTTTGTCACGTCAATGACTAAAATCAAAAGTTTCGTTATACATTATTAATCGAATCACCTAATTTTTGATTCGCTTCATTCGAATCGAATGCTTTGGTTCGATTTGAATCCGATTCGACTCTATAAATGATTTGAAGTTCGAATCTAATTCAAATCAATACCATACGAAATAATTTGAATTTTGAAAGTCAAAAGTATTTACTTTATGCAGTAATTGCATTTGACTTTTCCATCTACAACTGTAAAATGGTTCCAAACTTATTTCTTGTCTTCTTTGAACACTTTGCACTGTGCCTGCTGAAGAAGTTATTGAAGTGGCTTCATGCAATTACCGCTATTTAAATTTAAATCTTTATTTATTAATATTAACATTGGCAATACAGTAAATTCTAGTTTCAACTAACCTTGTTTCATTAAATTCGCGTTACTACGAATTTTTAAAATCCTGCTCCGTACATATTAAACATATAAAATTTGTTGAAGCACAATTAGTCATTCGGTATAACGAATTTTAGATGCAATTTCTTATGTGTCTCGTTGAAACGAGGTTTGACTGTATTAACAAACAGGAATTGTAACAAACATATCAATTTACCCACATCAATTTAAAAAAGTCTAATCTGTATAAATACAAATTCTTATTCCAATCATTTGTTTATTCGAGTTATTCGTTTTATTAGAATTAATATGACATTAAAAAAAATTTAGGAATCCGGTTTGACTCGATTCGTTCGGAACTTATTTATTGTGAACGGTATTTCAAACGATAATTGCAACAAACAACGTCTAATCTGTGGCAAAAGGAATGTTGAAAATCGAAAACGGACTTGTCCAATATGCAAAACTCGATTACCTACCCTGACAAAATTACAACAACAGAACCAGTAATTGATTCATCTGATCGATCATTAAAACCAACTATCTTTAAAATTCATAGGTTTGAAAATGAATACAACGCTACTACCAATTCGTGTACAAATATCAATTGCCGATGAAGGTGTTGATTTTACATAGGCACTGATTTTGTTTGATCCCCAAGATTCAGTACAGTATGATGATAACGTTATGAATGCCTTATACTACTAGCAAAACCTATTGGTTTTGAGATTGGCCCATTGGTCTGACGGGCTGTTGGATAGTAAAAGAGCTTTTTGGCGGAGCAAATAAATTTTTCTGGGTTTAATTATCATTCTATTGACCAGTTACATTAATGTTGTTTGACGAAATGTTACCCAGAAGATTTATTTTCCCTGATGTGGGTTAGATAGGACCTCGCAAACTTCGTAGCTGGAAGCCGATATTTAGTGCAACAAAAATTTTTTTTAAAACCAATACTTTATATAATATATAGTAAATCTTTTAGATTAAAAAAAATCATTAAAATGTTATAAATTATAAAAAACAGTGAATTACTATAACTAGATTCTTAATGTAATATATTATGGGTCAAATTATGTTCTTTTTTCTAATGCTATTGCAATCCTTAGGGGTTGAGTTATATATTAAACTTAATTTTGGTCTGGATCCAATTATATAACAAACAGGAATTTTTGTCACTGACCTATCCATGAAGTTATTCGTTTTATTCGTTCTATTCGTCCTATTCGTCCTATTCGTTCTATTCGTCCTATTCGTTCTATTCGTTCTATTCGTTCTATTCGTTTTATTCACTTTTATTCGTTTTATATATTCGTTCTATTAGTTTTACTCAAATTATTTGTTTTATTTGAATAACTACTAAAGATTATGATATTATTTCAGCACAAAGAGCTTTAGAAATATTTAACTAATATTTAATTACAAAATATAAAAGAGTTATTGGTTTATTAAATTAATTAAAAAATAGTATTAATTTTAAAAGAATATCTGATAATTTCATTCAATATTTACTATATGATAAAATATTAAGAATATTTTTTTTTTTTTTTTTTCCTCAAGTTGAAGTTTATTTTATTGAAGTATAATTGTGTAAAATATAATAATAAAATACAAACAATTAAATAAAATAAAACTACTGCCCCTGCTACTATTAATCCAAAAAAAATTTTGGAGGTAAAACATATACTTTACTATGCTCATGAGGAACTTAGCGCTAGGATCATTGCTAAATTTAGACTAGTTTTAGATTATCATTACTAAATTAGACTAATTACTCGACAATCATAACTAAATTTGGCAGGAAAATAGTTTTTTAACCAAAGTCACGTGAAGACTTTTTGAAAATTTTTTTGAACGAATCACAAAATCGCAATTTTTGAAATTTGAGCGCGCGGCGCAGCAATAGGAGCGAGCCAACCATACTAATTTTGTAATGAAATTAATCAGAAGCGATAAACTTCACATTGAAAGAAAATCCAGTCTTAAAAAATACAATGTTTAATTAACAACACACCACCATCATGAATTACATTTGAATTTGATTGGAAACAAAAAATTAATTATGTTGAAGAATAGAGTAGGCCTGGATCGAGAAATTATTATTCATGAAATAGATATAGAATCACCATGAGAAGAACTGGTGTCACCATAACAAAGTTATGCATATGCGCTGATTTTGTTTGATCCCCAAAATTCAATATGGTATGATCATAACGTTATGAATACTTTATACTAGCAAAAACCCATTGGTTTTGAGGTGATGCCATTGGTTTGACGGGCTGTTGAATAGTAAATTAGTTTTTTTAGCGGAGCAAATAAAATTTTTTAGGGTTAATTATCATTCTACTGACCGGTTTACACATTAAAAATACTCGTGTTTAACATCGAGACACAACAAGACATAAGGTTTGAAAAAAGGCCCAAAAAACCAAATCGGCTGATATGGCAAGTTGATGAAATTGATGAAACGAATACGATAGAAAAATCAAAAAAAAAAAAAAAAAAGGAACAAATCAAATTTTTACTAGTTAACCAATTTTTTTTACAATGTTATATATGCATACATACATGTGTTGATTTTCTTGCATATTTTGATCAACGAAATTATTGAAAAAATTATTCTAGTTGGATTCTGGTCAAGGAGACCATTATTATTGTCATTGATTATGCTAGTTGGACTAATAACGGTGTTCTGGCCAATATAATTATTACCAATGATAGTACTCGTTGGAATCATTATTAAGGTGCTTATTGTCAACATTGTTCCGGCCGACAAAATTATTGTCAAAAGAACTACTGGTAGAAAAAATGGAATTCACAAAGATTTCACATAGTGAAGACATAAAAATCGTTTTTACAATGTTTTTGCAACAGTTTTACAAACACTAGTGAAATATTATAAAGTTATTGTAAAAATATTGTAAAAACGGTTGTTGTTTCTACCAGTGGAGTTTAGTTAATGAAATTACTATGAACCAAATTTTAGCGGGTCAGTATAGCCAACGTTTTTATTAATGAAATTATTGCCCTTGTTAAATCAATTAATGTGTTTTGTGAAAATATTAATTCAAAAACATAATACGATTATAAAAAATGAATTTATTTTGAGTTAGATTCCAATTTTAAAGTTCGTAAATAGTCATGACGTATAATTTGACTAATAATTTTATTTATTCGAACTCTCAAACAAATATTATTTATTGTTTATTCTGTTATTATAGAAAATGTACTGGTGCGAAGAGAAAAATTCACGCCATTTTATGCTATTGCTTGTTCATTTTCTTTGCAAGAATTGAATTCAAACTTTAGAATTTTAATGCAACAAACAGGTATGATAAATTATCAACCCCCCGTAATGTTGGTTATAACAACCAATAATTGTTGATAGAAAACTTTTGTCCTTCACTTTTACTGTTTTGATTGCCTCCATTTTCATAGTTATCTTTAGGCCAGTTCCTAATAGGTCGATTTACTCTTCATCTCACAGAAGACAATCAATATAACTACTGAGTGTTCAAACCATGACAAATTTCCTTGGAAGAATTATAGTGTTTGCAGATCACTGCTAATTATTTATTTAATGGGAAGAGATTATCAGTTAAAAGTTATCAAAAACGAATAATTAGAAAATTTCTGACAAATGTTAAAAAAATATTATTGTTATCAAAGCTTCTTTGGAAATTAATGCTTTAAAAATGGGTTTTAAATGCTTTTAAAGAAATTTCAAAACCCGATTTAACTCCAGTTTAATTCTGGCTGCAAAGAATATTTTTTTCTGATGATGAAATTAATCGGTCTACATTCTTTCTCGCGTCAAATCCACCCATATGTTTATTCTAAAAATTTATGCTTTTTTTATTTCCCTTTACTTCTTAATCAGTACTAAAATAACTAATTATATTATTTATATATAGCCCTTAAAAAATGTATTACACCTATTTATTATTGAAAACAACTTGAAACGAATTAAAATTCAAACCCATATAACCTTCAAACCATCAAATATATAAAAGTAAAATCATATTCATTGAATTCTTCTTATCATGATCTCTAAAGTAATGAAGCCTTTAATATTGCGAGCGTGTAACCAAGTTCCCAACCTTTAGCTGTCCTTCACTAGACAGATTTCCGTTAACTGTATAGCCACTAACCGCTTTCCTCGCTATCCAAATGGATAACCTTTTACAGAAAAAAATAAAGAAAAAGAACTATATTTCCGAAAAGTGTCCATCTCCTTGGTAATATAGCAATAGCAAATAATTCCGAAGCACTCGCTTCACCAAAGGTGTTTCACGACTTCAATTTGTAACTTATGTAAAAATGTTATTTTTATTATTACAAAGAAGATTATTTTTGCATTGAAGGAAATTCAAACCTCTTGAGGTATTACTTAACCATAAGAACAAAAAAGTCCGTGTAACGATTTACAATAAAGAAATATAAATATTAACTAGTGAGTGCTAACAACAATTAATAATATACATATTTGCTTTAGTGAGTAAGCAAAGGTCAGGACTAACTAACTAGTAAGTGTTAATGAATATCGTCCAAAGGTTAATTGAAAATACTGTGGTATTATTATAATCGTAAACGTAAGGCTTCTAAACAAGCTACTTGAATCGTTTGTAAATAAACCAAAATGAGTTTGCAATCCGCCAGCAAACGACTGAAACAAATCGATCACAAGGAACTTTGCAGTATTGCAAAAAGGGAAATCTTTATTTAATTGCAGTTATCTGTGTGCTTACAGATTCGCCTAGTGCAGTAATCGAGAACCAAAGTAAATTCGTAAACTAGTTAATTGACAGGCACCGAATTATTTGAGTTGCTTGCAATTAACTGACAGACCTAGCACAAAATTTAAGCCATAATTGTTAATTAACCGAAGCGACATCATCATTTAACAAGAACCAGGGAACTATAAAAAGTTTATTGTTTTCATAATGTTATTATAATTTAGCTTTAAGAAACAAAATAAAAATAAAATATAAAGATAAATAATAAATTTATAACGGAGATTAAATTAGTCTTTCGTTTACTATTATTACTAGAATCTAATGTTATTAATTAAATATTGTTAGTAATAATTAGTGGATAGTAATTTTCAATTAATTAATAATGAAATTTTTATTTACCTTTGTTAACATTCTAGAGAAAATCAAGGTTATTCAACGAACTATCATTATCTGTATAAATTTTTAAGCCTTTAGATTTAGCAATCTCTTCATCTAAGTTTCTACTTGTGTGATATGCATTTGGATGCGAGTTGTGTACTTGTTGTGAACCACTGCTACCACTAGTAGTAGTATTATAATTAACAATACGATTATTAATATAGTTTGTAAACAATTCGTTATCTTTACGCATAGCAAAAAAAAACAACTCTCTGCTAGTTGGTCTTTTTGATGGATCCACATCCCAACACCTCTGCATCATTTCTGCATAATCATCAGGCATTTCGGATAATATTGGTGGTCGTAAACCTTCACATATATCAAAAATCAAACTATGGTCATGAGCCCTATCAACAAATGGTAGATGACCTGCAAATATTTCCCACATTAACATCCCAACACTATAAACATCTGACTTTTTTGTGTTATTTTTGCCTCTAAGTAGCTCGGGTGCAAGATATGATACAATTCCATAGATTTTATTTGATGATTTTTCATCAACTGGTCTGCATAATCTCAAATCTGTAATAAAACAACCACCCGCTTCCACAAGTATATTACCACTATGTAAATCACAATGGATTAAATCTTTTTGATGTATATCATTTAATCCATTACATAAATATCTAAAGATTTTAATCCTGTCATTTGATGTTAAATTTAAATGATTTTTTTGCAAGTAATCTCTTAAATTTCCCTCTGCAATATTATTTAAGACAATTGCACAATTTCCATTATCTGGGAATTTAGTTATACCATAGCAAGGGACAATTAATTCTGATTTAATTTTACAATAATTCAATGCCTGGAAATAAATATAAAACAATTAATATTTATAATACAGTATTGTTTATTTTGTTTTAAATAACAACTACCAACCTCAACAAAAAAGCTTTCTCTTGGATCACTTGAATCATTTAAACTTTTTAATACTACTTTTTGCCCTCTAAAATAACCAAATTCCATTTTATTTTCGTTGTAATCAACTATATAACCTCTTGTCCATGTAGCAGTATAAATTGAATTAAATCTATCTTCTGTCAACTTTGTTATATCATCAAATTGCTCAAAAGGTATCCATTCTAAAATATATCCTGGTAGAGAGAATTTCATTTGACATTGTTGAATAAAATCATCAATTATGTTATTTCCCGATGTCCAAGTGGTGAAAAGATTCTGTAATTGTAAGCTAATACAACCTTCACAGAATCTATCAGAATATCTTGTCAATTTGCACTTGTTACATTCTTTTGGTTGGCCCCTTTTATTTGTTGCATTATATAATTCAGGCTCATAAATAAACTTTTCCTTACAAAATTCTTTTTCATTTTCAGAAAGCTTCTTGTTTTCTTCGACTAATGAAAAAAAATCACTCTTGTCAATGATAGCAAAAAAACGCAGTCTAGTATAAATTTTATATACAAATTCCTTTCTTTTTGGTGATAATGATGATAATAATTCAGCATATGACATTATGTAAAAATATAAAATATAAAATTCGACTTGATGTTTTAATTAGAGATTTTGAGAATAATAGCTACATTATTTTTTTTTTTATTATTTCCTTTTTCTTTACAAAATTGAATGCCGTGTAACAAACAATTTTCTCGTGATAATTTTTAACTTTAATTGAAAGATTGAAAATGAAAATTGCATTATTTAAAGAACAACTTCATGATCACCAAACTCTAGCGATTGATTTGTCGTGACTCAACAATAAAAGAATTTCAGCATTCTTTGTTTTCTATATATTTTTATCACTTTTAAATTTTCAAAATTAAAACTTACAAAAATCTGTACCTGTCTTGTGCGCAATGTAAAGGTCGTCCTAAGTACCAATATTGATCAACCTATGTTGCTTCAAACTCAGACACTAAAGACAGCCCAAGTACGTTTTTTATTTTATTATTATTAATATTATTGTGTGTTAGTTACTATTGCGCGTAGTTAACTTCAAAGTCAAAACATCAATTCCTCGTGTGTATGTAAAAGTTGTTCTAACATACCAATATTGACTTGCTTATGTGTGTTTCGAACTCGGGCACTAAGACAATTCAAATGCGGGTTGATTTTATGAAATGTAGTAATGATAAAAGAAATATTAATTTCTAGAAAGAAAATATACATAATTTTTTTAATTAGTACAAATTAATTATTGAAACTAGAAATAATGATTTACAGTGTATTACACAGTGACTTCATCACTGGTGTTACTTGTTATTCATCAAAAAAAGGTTATTATTTGAATTATTCGTAATAAATTTTAAATATCCAAGTTACATTGAATGGTTGGTTGTTTGAATAACAAATAATTGAGATACGCATTATTAAAAAAAATTTCAAGCCTAGTTGAATGATTTTAATATTTTTTTGCTGTGTGATGTGATGAAGGGTTGTTATACCATAATTATAAAAGATTTCTGATCTAAATTTGAGATATTGATCTAGCATCAGCCTTTTTTAAAAATTTGAATTTGATTTAATATATATATTATAGCTAATAATATGTTAACTACCTTTCTACTTTTCCATCAGTAGTTTCATAAACAGACTAATTCTTTATCTACAGTATGTGATTGCAAAACAACACACTAATTTTCCTGATTCAACATAATAGTGATTGATATAATTGCTTTTTTCCTGAGACGTTCTAATGCAGTAACCATCACTTTATCATTTACATTTTTTATTTTTTTTTATTAATCATTTTATATAAATAAAATGAACAAAGATTAAGAATTATGTAAAATCATGGTCTTGGACGCTCTAGCCATCCTGAGTAATGACACTTTTCCAATACGAGTTGCATAGTTGATGGTATCCATTTGGTCTTCCACACCCACAGTAATGGTAATTCATTTTAGTCTCGAGAAAAACGTTCATCTGCTTTTTGTTTCACCATTTTTTATCACATCCACATGGTAATGGCTGATTTTTGCTCGAAAATGTGATCGGTTGAAACTTTTTCAAGATGATGTTTTTCTTCTGTTTGTTGATCTAGCAATTTTTCCTTCTTCAATTATATATAGTAATGACAGGCGTGGTGGTTGATCGTGTTGTAATGGTAATTTCTGGTTGCAATGATGTTTCGTAGTTGATGATTTCATTTTCTTGTGAAAGAGTTATGGCGAGATATTATCAATTATTGCCTGTTTCCCAATCAAAAAATGTCAGGATCGACACGATTATTAAAAAAGCAAATAATTAGTTATTTCCTGG
>CAJVPN010000777.1:0-21443 GCA_910592215.1 Entrophospora candida
TGTAGAGAAGACCTTTTGATATGAAAGAGTATTCATTAGAAAGCTTTAATGGAGTACTTTCATTTTACTCTAACAACAAGTTCGAGTTTATTATAAAAATAATGAGATATTTTAAAAAAAACTTCATGTGACACAAATTTCGGGTTTATTTTCACATATAGAAAATTAATTGATGTGACATGTCCTGTGACTATTAACCCTAGGCTGGACAAATTCCGACAGGAAATTCGCTAAAATAATCCAGAACATTCACTACATTCACCGTGATTATATCCACCAGCAAGGTAAAATAGGATAAGCCTATTTTGTACAACTTCCCCTTTCTATACCTGTCCGAATGTGCTGAAAAAAATTCATATTACAAATAGAAACTAAAGATGGAAATTGCATTTTTTAAATAAATATATATATCTATATAAAAAAAAAATAAAAATAAATCTAAATATCACTTTTGCTTCCCACCTTTCCATCACCATCAATTATAATATCCATATTATCATTGTTGGTATTTTTTGGATATTTTAATTTGTAATTAAAATAAAATATACACCAATTCAGGTGCCAATGATTTATTTCTCTTTTATCATTTATAAAAAGAAAAGTAAACCAAATCCTTTTAGAAGCAAAGCTGATGAAATTATCAATTCTACCTAGTTTAACAAATGAGGCCAAAATTTTGATTTTGACATTTCTTAAAAATACTATCAATAATATAATTGATAATAATTTGGTAAAAATTAAAATTCGCATTTTTTTTTTGAATAGAATTGTGTATGGGACATTGCATGAAAAAATCATGAGCATGTACATCTCTAATAGAAACTCTAATAAAGTCAAGAAAAATTATATATAGATGTAAAAATCAAAATCAACTGTCTACTCATGAACAAAGCGATTAATATAATAATAATAAGTCAATGATGATAAATTGTGTCCTGAATTGTTCTTTCCTTTCTTGTGTTGTTGTTGTTGTTGTTGTTAGCTGACATCAAGGCTTTTTATGAGAATAGCATAGCATGGTGCATACATTCTATACTCATCCAAAAATGCAGATCAATCCGAAATTTTAAGTGAAGATCTTCACGTGATTAATCACGTTTTTAGAATGTTATTGGCTGATAAAGGATTATAATAAAGGGTAGATGAGAATGATTATTTCAATTATTAGGGTGATAAGGAAGGTGATTATGGTGGTGATTTAGTAAATCAAATCAAAGGTTTGACTCCATTCTATTTAATTATTTTAATTATTTTAAATATTTATTTTTAATTAAATTTTACAAAATGACATTATACTATTGAGAAAATAAGATATAAAGATTTAGAAATTAAATATAACTTTATAAAAGAGTGTGACCAATTATGCTCTAAACATTATCTGGATTAGTTGAACTGATAGAAATAACAGTAACAAAAATTCTAGTGAATCAAATCTCAAAAAAACCAATTAATTCATGATCACTTGTTCGACCATTTTGATAAATTCATATGGATCATTTATAGGCTCATGATGTTGATAATTGTCAAGAACAATTGTTAATATTTTGATTTTGTCATTGAAATACATGAAAAATTAACTGCCTCTAAGAATGTTAATTATCATTAATTTTGAATTAATGTATGTATTGTATTATTAAATATGTAAAATATAAATTAATTAAAATCATATATGTGTGTTTATACAGTTCACACACTCTATAATAATAATGGATCTTTCTATAACAGATCTTGCTTCATAACAGACTGTGAATTTAAGCCCGATTTATATGTACCATATAAATCATTACTCTCTATAACCTCTATTACCATAATAATGGTTTTTCTCTGTAGTAATAATAATAAATATTTTTTCATAAGCCAAATGGTCTGCTATTATTATAGAGAGAGTGAACTGTATATTCTGAATTCTTTACCCGTTATTTCATTTATTGAATACATTGCAAGAGTTTCTATTCCTTTTTTATCTCATTTAAAGAATTATTATAATCAGTTGCAACATTTTCAGCTAACTTGTGTCTTTTAAATGACTCATCATCATCTTTCTTGTTGCATTTTTGATTCCTGTTTATATTGCACCACAAAATTATAACAATTTGAACAAAGGGGATCACCAATATTTACAAAAAATAATCCTTTGTCAGCTTTTTTCAATAACATTTCTAAACATCAAGAATTTTTTTTATTTACTGCAATCACAGAATTGTTTTTTAGGTAGCATTTTTAATAGGTTGAAATTTTGAAATGTGTGATCTTCTCTGTGATCTTTTGACAGTTGATATAAAACAACTAGGTAAATAATATATAGAAGTTCGAATGATTGTTAATTGGTACACTTGTATCCACTTAGTGTTCCATGTTGCAACCCAAAAAAGGAAGCAAAATGGTCATAAAGGTGGTTGTAACCAGCAGTTTCAATCATTTTTATATGATGCAAAGGTGGTAGCAACCATCATCAAAAGTTGCAGCCGGTATCCTTATACCCACTTTAATTGATGGGACTGGTTAGAGTATTTTAAAAAATATAAATAATTCGTGTAACATTTATATGATATTCACCATGCTCCTATAGAGCCAATCGGAATTATCGTTTTTAAAATATTTTTTACATAAAGTAACTATAGCTATTTGATTTATTTCATTTAATATGGAAATAAAAAAATTTTACTTATTGTTTCCACATTTTCATTTCCAATACAGCAATATCACCAACAACAATTTCAAACATCATAAATTTCAAAATGACTTACTTTAACTTTCAAGATTATCCTATGTCTTTTGGAATTGTCATGAAATTGAAAATTGATGGGAATTACACTTTTACAAAAAAGAATGGCAACCCTTGTGGAAGGTTCAACAACAAATATACTTTTTCAAATGAACATAATTTGGTGAGACCAAAGGGTATATATTATAAAATTTGTGATTTTTATTTTTGCAGAAAATTCCAATAATCCACACACACATTGTATATATTAAATTAAATATTTTTAATTGATAGTGGTAAATAATGAATCTAAAAAGAACATGCCTCCATTTCACTTACTGTAAATCAACCAAACAGTCCACAAAAAAAATTTGTTTGAATTCATGATTAATAATGTTCAACCATTCTCATTAGTTAAAAGTGAAACATTTAAAAGTACTATAAAGAAATGATATCAGCAGCATCAATAGTATAAATTTTAAATAAATTAGAGTTATTAGATAGTTGTGAATTCTGTAACAACTGATTTTTGGACATCACACAACAATAAAGGATACATTAGAATGAAATTATAAAATGGGATTTAGAAAATTATTGAGGTCGCTGGTAATAATATGGTAAACTCTATCAAATTATTAAGTGAATTATTAGATATTAAAAGGATTGCATATGCTGTGCACACAACCCAAAAGACTTGAAAATAAGTTGAATTATACTCAAATTCTTAAGCTAGCTCTTGATGTTAAAACAAGGTGGAATTCTGCCTATATGGCATGGAAACATTTAATTAATTTAAAATGCTATTTTAATTTAATTAAAGATGTGCAAATAGATGATGATAGATATGACTTTAAAGATTAAAAAAAATATTGAGTGTTAATGAATGGTCCTTAATTAAAAGACATTAAGTGAAAATAGTTATGTTACCTCTTATCTTTAGTAATGATACCAGTAGACAAAAAGATAAAGCTGAAAGGTATTCTGAAATTGCATTGATGATATGGTTCAATCAAGCACTTTTAGATAAAAGAGTAATCACAGGCAATGTATTTATGTAAGATCAACAGCTGAAGATGAATTATTGATTGTTAAACAAAAAATTAGTATATACAAAAGTAGCATTAGAATCTTTAGAAACTGTCTTTCTAATATTCAAGATCCACCTGAAAATCTTGCTTTTGAATTTAAACACACATTAATTATCTATTATAACTTATATGAAATCATCTATTTGTTTTTCTTTTTTATGTATTTTATAATAAAGTTGTAAAATGTTGGCAATCTTTTTATACAATGAATCACAATATATTAATATGAATTTTTTGTCAAAACCAACTATTTCTTATATCAAGCACTGACTATACATGTTTCATTTTTTGTGCAAATTTAACATGATTATAAATTTTTGTTTTATATTTAAAAAATCATATATCTATTTAAAAATCCGAAAGATTGATTAGAAGAACATATGAATCACTATTTTTAATCCATTCCGTTTAGCTATTCCATCCTGTATATTTAACATCATTTGTTGTAACATAATTCTACTCTTGACATTTTGAGCAATGAAATATAAATAGATTTGTGAATCACTATCCAATAGACTCTTCGATTTCCTAAGACTGTTTACCTAGATAAATAAATATGGTCAGTTCATAATAGTAGGTACAAATACAAAGCAAATGAAAACAAATGTTACCTTGATATTATGTTTTTTCACAACAATGAACTTCATTATCACACTGAGACACAAGAGCATAAACCGACTCAAAATTCTTCTATTTAGTCTGTTTAGGAATATTATAATAACCCTTTAAAGTTATTTCATTAATTGATTTAAATAAGTTTTGCTTTAGTCCTGGAAGTTGCAATCACCCACAAATATTACTGGCTAAAAATTCGCATTTTTAAATGTTGCAATAAATCATGTAACATCACTCCAAAGAATCTTCCGGATAATGGAGCACCAGGACCTCTTACATTACTAACAATACTGTGTGGTTTTTTGTATTTATCAAACAAAGCCTCAAACATATAACCTTAAGCAGGAACATGTTCTTAATCTGTAAAATTTGATTTGGAGTACGTGTGTATGGATTTTCCAGAATAATGCTTATTTAATTTTTCTCCTTCTAGACATTGAGTGATTACTTCTAAGATCTTTAGCTCCTTATTATATTCATCAAAAGCTTTATCCATGTATACAAACCCAAACCTTGATCAACCCATTGACTCGATCCTCAGTTACCTTATTTTTGTATTTTGGATTCCATCTCCAAACATTCTCTATTCAAATGTGTGTATAGCATTTTAAAACACCTGCTTCCTTCATAAATTCATGCCATCGGCTATTTCTTTGTGTTGTAACTAGAAGGGTAAATTTCGTTTTAACTAGAGTGGGAGACACGGAGTAACTATCTTTAAAGTCTCATTCACCCATCATATCAGAAATTTGAATTACGTTTTTGTTTTGTTTAATACAAAAAGTAAAGCTTCGATCAGTGCCTATGACTAATTGTCCAAAAGTAATATCTGCCGAGTACCAATGAGTTATGTAAAAAGCAAAATATATTGCAAAATGTGTTTTCCCAATTCCAGGTGTACCATAATTGCCCTTCTTAATAAATGATCATTACCATATCTGTAATATTATATAATTGCCAAAATTTTCTCTGTAATTATTTGAACTCTTTAAATCAAATTGCATATTAATATATAGTTATTTTAATGTTCATTCATATAAAGAATATTGAGAATCCATAATTACTGCCATAATCACTTTTCCCAATTATGGCAAACAGCTGTAATCACGATCATTTATCAATTTTTTCAATCATCTCAACATATAATTTCTTTATGTACACATACTGTGTTGATCATTCCATCTGGAGGATTGCAAAGATGTAAAAATTTTCTTAATCACCCATCTTAACCTTACCCAAAATTACCTCCTCTTCATTTGGTTTAACTTCTACAGATGTACCAACATTATATGTTGATTCGTTTTCTGAGCTTAGCATTTACTTCATTATTCAATATAATATGGTTCTATTCAACTTTCATGTGCTTTGAGAATGGTTCTGGGACTCTTCAACATTATCTGGTAATTTGTGCATTATATAGATGAATTTGTTTTAGGTGAAGCAGGTTTACGCTTATATCTTTAAAATCACCTTGCCGTTTCACTTTGTTTTCCACATAACAAGAATAGAATAGATATAGTTCAGAATATTAGAATGTAATTTAATTATCAACATGAAACAAGATTGTGTATTTAATTAAAAAAAGTGAATAAAAGAAGGAAAAAGAATCAATAAAGAAGAACAAGTTAATCAATATCACACAACACTATGCCAAACATTCCTTCAAAATATATGCATTACTTGTTAATGATAAACAATTAAATGATAGAAGGTGGTTTAAATTTAAATTGAACGGTGTACCAAATGTTGCTAAATGGGAAAATGGAAAAAAGAGAAAGTATATTTTCTGATGCAAGTTGTTCATTACCTTTTTCTTTATTTATTCTTCCCTATACTCCAAAACTAACCATCTCTCCTTGCCTCCAACCACTCTTTCTCTTTCTCTAAATATTTCATCTCTCCTCCACGTCTTTCCACACATCCTTCCCACTACTCGATCAACTTCTTTATGTTATCCTCCTCTTCGAACTTCTTTAACTTCGACTTCTCTTTGTACCCTTTCTTCGTCTTCTCCAGTTATCATTTTTGAAAATGTAAAAATATTTATAAATCATATAGAATATATAAAATTAAAAAGTTTGATGTTAAAAATAAAGAAATGACCAAGTTAAACTTGCGGAATAACCATTAGAATTGTGAAAGCTTATTTTAAACCACATGACTTCCATAAACGCATGGATATCTGTGTTAAATGCAATAATATTTATTACTTAGTTAAAGTTACAAATGTCTAATGTTAACTTATTAATATCTATACTACTTGTCTTTGGAATGTGATTAAACTAATTCTCTAGTTTTTATTTTATACACATGTTTTAATAATAATAGAAAAAAAGCAAACAAATATACATTTTTGTATCTCGCATTTATTTTATTATTTTATTTTAGGATTCCACGCTGGATACACTTTCCGTTGAAATCCAAAAATAGTTAATATATTTTACTAAATTAAGTCAAGAATGGATTATTATTATTAATATATCTTTGTTTTATTAATCATTGCCACTCCATCATCATAATAATTGCAACAACAATTCTCATCTGCAACTCTATATATAGATTATTCCACGTCATGATACATCTAATTGTATACAATTACAACACAAGGAAGAGAATTCGTAAGTATTTTGGGTCTTGTAAATGTGGATTAAAGCTAATAATAATGCAAGTAATTTTTGTATAATAACTGAGGAAATAGGTGAAGGTTCTGAAATAGATAAAAAGTCAAGACTATCTGGCTAAACCAAGAAAAAAATAAAATATGAAGTTGTTGTTTTTATGAGGAGAAATAAATGTACTTGTATGGAAACTCTCTCTATAATGGATATTTCCATAACGGACCTTGCTCTATAACAGGCTGGGAAATTTGAGTCCAATTTATATGTCACGTATATAATAATAGTAGTTGTTTCTAACGGACATTTTTTCCGGTAATAATCCAAATGGTACGTTATAGAGAGAGCGAACTGTATATACTGGCGAATATTTTGCATGTAATGGCGATAATCTAAGTCCTCTGTGTGGAAATTGTTTACGAGTACAAGCTAAGCTTGTATCTTCACCAAAGGACAGTATATCAATTGAAATGTAACCATGAAGAACCCATCTTGTTGAGTGTTTATAGCGATAAAACTTTTAAACAATAAAAGTTGATTAAGACTAAAGCTGAAGCACTACATTTGCTTCATTGGCTTATAATATATAAATAGTAATAATAATTAGTGATATGAGCTGGCCAAGGAATTTTTAAACGGCTTGTCCGACTAAAAAAAATCTCTTGACATTCACTTTACGTCTGGAATTTTAATGCATTACTTGGAAATGATAAAAGAAAAAGACATATATTTGCTAAAAAAAAAAAGATAATAATAAAAAACGCAATAGTAACAGTTAGAGTTTCTATTGTAATATGACGAATGAAACAAATAATTCGAACAAACCTTATTCCAAATAGAACCCTAGTAATAACGAACTATTAAATAGCAACAATGGTGTCGAATTAGATGTAATAATAACAAATAATAATATTAATAACAAATAATAATAATAATAATAAATAATAATAATAACAAATAATATAATAACAATAACAATAATAATAATAATAACAATAATAACAATAACAATAACAACGATACCGCCAGAGAAGATTTTTTCATATATTGATAATTATTAAAATAGACTTGGTAAAAATAGTAAAAACAACTGATTTATAGCGAATTCATTTGTCTTATAGTAAATGGTTTGACAAAAAATTTATTGGCATGCATGCATAGGTTTTTCTACCGGCTGACATCGCTAGTAAAAACAATGATAAATTTATATAGACCAAGTTTAAATGGAAGTGCATTACAGACAAACCTTCATATAATTGATGTGGTTGAAGACGCCACTGCAAGAAAATCGGGAAACATTATTTTTGTTCTCGACAAAAAATAAAAATTTTTATTATTGTAAATTCGGATAATTATTTAACATTAAAATGCAATTAAATTGAAATTCGAATTGTTTTTGCGTTATAAAAATAGTAAAGCGTTGTAATACATCATCATTTGAATTATTTATCGTATGATGTTTGAATTTCAAATACATCATTCCATTTCAATTTGTAATTAATTATTGTATTGTATGAGTTATTTGGATAAAAAATGAATTATATAACACATCACTCAATTTGTTTTTTATGTGGTGTAAACGCGGAATTGTTTGATGTATGAAAAATAAAATAGGGGATTTGAATGCAAACGTTGAAATTTTTTGTATTATTATCATTAATAAAAAAATGCCATTCATTTATTATTATTCATAAATGTGTTGCTTGTGTTGAAAATACCATTAGCAAGAGCATGTCTATAAAACAGATCAACCTTGTGCTACATTTTGAGCTGACTCCAACTATATACGAACCTTTCTCAAATAAAAAAGTTGGAGAGCAATTGCACTAGCCAGCAGAACAATAACGGAAGCATTTTAAGAAATCAAATAACGCATTTTTACTAATCTTGCCAAAAACTAAACATAAGAATTAAGTGACACGGGTTAATGGTATCCAGAACTTTATTATTATCATCTGTAATGAGTGTGCTAGAATTTTACGATTATATTCACACACTCGCTCAATAATTATAAATTTTATATCATTTAATAAAGAAATAATGAATGATTTGTCTTTTAAGTTAAAATTAAATATAACCATGGGTTTCAGCTTATCTCGCGTGTTGGACGAAATAGAATGGGAAAAGGATCCGTTCATCTGGTAGAAAAACCAAAAATCAATTTTCCTACAAGAAAATATTTGTCACTTCTATCCCAAGTGAACACCTGTTCAGCGGTGTTGATAGCCCAAAGAACAAAACTCGATCCAATTCTTTTTGAACGAATAGTTTTTTTAAAAAAACCATATTTTTTTAGAAGAAGCATAATTTGTGGACAAAAAGATTATCTGGATATTGATTAGGGAACAGTTTGAATGTATTTGTCGGCCGAAATGTTTTGAGCACCTGTTTTCATTCGAGATCTAGGCTGTCGAAAATCTAAAATTATGTTGAGATGTCTAAATGACGCCAAAATGCATAACTGTTGTCAAAATGCATAAATTAATTATTAAAATAAATATTTTTTTGGTGCATAAAAGGGATTAGTATATTCATTATATAGGTTTTGGGGTAAATAATTGGTTGAAAATGGCCCATTCTAAAACTTACCCTCCGCAGATAATATTTATCAATGAGTGATAAGGAACTGATCGCGTATCTTGCAAATAGTCAGCGTTATTTTAAATCATATTTATATACATTTCGTAAATCTTACATTTCAACGGATATTAGATATTTCAGGCATGTTTCAGTATTATGGCAAATCAAGTGACCTAGATGAATATATTTCGACCTAAATGCTTGTCAAAACTTAAATAAAATAAAAATGGGAACGATTATAAATGATTATGATAATATTGTTAATAATGAGTGAGACAAAAATCGATAATATAATTCTTGTCGATACTACGATCAACATTGTTATTTAATAGAAACGATCGTTCAAATAACTTGCAGTTCTGGAGAACAGTTATCTAACTGATCTTCAACGAATATACAACTGGAACTAATAATTATATTTATGAGGAAAAAAACATATTACACCTTGGTTTGGGATTTCATCAATTAAAGTAATTCTACTCATGAAATAGCTGCTTGTAAAGCCTCTATGAACACAAATCCTGGGAATAATCAATAAAAAAGAAACTTGTTTAAATCGTTTATAGAAATTGCAAATATTTTCAAAGAAGAAGAATACCAAAAATGATAATAAGAAAACTCTAGCCCTAATTCAACACCATTAAGAGAAGCTGTGAAGAAAATTAACGAATAAATAATGTTTTGTTGTTCGCTTTACATTGAACGGTCAAATGTCGACTTTACTATTACTACTATTACTACAATATAATCCGTGGTCCAAATAGCAGAAAGAAGCCTTGAAAAATAGAAAAAACCAAGTTCACAAAGATTTCGCATGGCACAGTTTTTACAATAATTTTCGTAATATTTGACAAGTATTTATAAAAATGGTTGTTGAAATCTTTGTGAAAAAAATTTTCCTATCAATGTAAGTCTATTTGTCAATATTTTATTGTTCACCAAGTGAATTCTTAGGTATGCAAAAAAAAATTTTTTTTTTGTGATGGTAACACACTAACTTATTTTTAATTCATATCAATCAATTGGTTGCAATTTTATACATATTTGATAAATTTAAGCAGTGTATAATTTTTTTTTCCTTTTTTGGTATTCTTTTGTAGCATGATTGGTTATATTATTAGATAATCCGCGCGACCGTTCGCTTTCATATTAATTAGCCCAAATTTTTTTTAGACAATGCTAAGGCTCAACCAGTTTTTAACCCCAAAAAAATATAACCTATAAGTCTTGAAGATAGAGTCGTAAATTATAAAACTTATTGGTTAACACACTCTCTGGAATGTTATAATAATAAGAATTTGTTGTTTTAGATAACTTTTACTCTTTATAAATAGTGTAACAGAAATAAAAATAGTAAACAACATTGGCTGGGTTGTATGAGAATATCTTATGATACAAAATTCATCTGTGGATGCTCAATTTGGATCCATTAAAAATTATATATATACAAAACTAGTGGTTATAAATAAGTCATCTAAACTTAACAAAATAGTAATACACCTTATCTATTTGATATAATAATGCATTAGGTTGGAAATGGGAATATCTTTGGTTCAAAGGTCATTTTTAGAACATCACCAACCAAATATAATAATTTTCTGCTTTAGTTTGTCAGTTGATATTGATGAAAAATGCTTTTAAATTTTCTTGAAGTTATTACTTTATCAGATGATTGCAAATTTTCTTTTTTAATATTAAACTTGGTGTAACAAATAAGATGTTGTAGGTTATCTATTTTTAGTTTTGATAGATTGGAAACAAGCCTTTGCTATTACTCTACCATAACAAGTTTAAAAAAGTATAATCAAAATATCATATGCTCGAATTTAACAGTTTTGGTCGGTGGGATAAATATTTAATAGATTAGATAAGAATTAGTTAAATTTTATTGTTAAATATTGAGATTTTGTTTATTCGGCATATTTCATATATTCTATTTGTGTAAATTCTATTACAGCCATACATGATTATGAATTTCAAAAAATTCGAAAATATAATAAATACATTTTTAGCTGTTGTGTTCTATAATCATACAACTTGGAAAGGCCCGGAAGTCTGCCAAACGTTGTATCGAAACTTATAAATCATAATCATTACTGTCCATAACGGATTCTATCTATGACGGACATTTTTCTTAAGCCAAATCATCCGCTATAGAAAGTGTGAGCTGTTAGCTACGCCTTAGATTAAAGCAAAATTGATACAAACATTACCATTTATAGAATGTGAAATAACAACGTCTACATCATATGACAATCATTCAACAAGAAATGATGTTGAAAATGTCGAAGAACGGAAAAAATGATTATTGTATGGTTTAAAAAGGGCAAACAAATAATTCAGTGAAATTGAACCAACGAGGAATAATAATAGTATTTCAGATAATTCTATAAATTTCATGAATTTCGATCAAATGATTCGAATATTTTACTGAAAACAATTTTATAGGAAAAATAATGGAATTGCCAAACGTAATATCAGTTATTAAACATAAGCAGCAGTAAATTTATTAAAATAATTTAAAGCTGACCAGAATCAATGAAGCCTTATTTTCGAAAAAAAAGATTTAATTTTTTTCAACTCTAGCTTCTAATTCTGCCTCTAGTTTCATTCTATTTTGAAAAGTATTATAATCATTCATAATATTTGAACATGTGGAAGAATAATTGTCATTTTAAAATGATTTATTATTAAAAAATAGTAGCACAATTTAACATTAGGCAGAAATAGATAATAACACTTTCTTTCAAAACCCAATAAACCAATAAACCAATAAAATTATAAAAAGCACGAATAACCACGCGAAAAATATTCCTATTGATTTTTGTATATAGAAAATAGAATGACTTAATTAAATGCAAGATGATGATATATTGTTATTTTTAAATTGGGCACAGTGCAGATCAAATTCTACTTATAATATAAAAAAAGATTTAAAAAAAGAATTTTTCGAATAAATGAAAAATATTTATTCATTATCAAATTAAGAAAAGATCTACGGTAACATCATAATAAAAATCAATCGAAAAGGCTTGTGTTTTAGACTTTTTTGTAGAAACCCTTGAACGAAATCGTCTGGGACCTCAACTAAGAGTTTTCCTACTAAAAAATTCGACCGCCCAGAAATTCTTGCAACCCAATTGTTTTTGCGTGACCTCTCACAATTCCCGGAGAAATACATATATATATTCTATATTTTTTTACCTTCTTTTTTTCTCTCCTTCCGTCTCGTCCCACAAAGTGAGGGATTACATTTTTGATTGTCAAAGACTTTAGTCAAAGATTTTTTTTTGCAAAAATATTTTTCCCAGCATTAGCCAAATTTGGGCTCTATTGAAAACTTAATAAAGAATTTGTGCGGTAAGTCACACGACCGTTTGGGAGAAAGGGTTGTTTCAATGATTGCTAGTTTCACAAATGAATTTAGTAAATATTATCCCTTAAACTGGATTTACATCTATTTTGCCTTCTTATTGGTCAATTTAATGACTGCCAAAGTGGAAGCTTTAAAGAAGTTTTAGGCAAACCACACAGGTAATAGCCCGGTTTTTATTTATGAACAAATAGATGAAATCCCAAGTATTATTTTGTTTTGGTAAAGTGTTACTCTCGGAACTAAATCGGGAAAGTTTATATGCATCATCGTCAAAAAATTGCAATTGTCGGATGTCGGGTGTCGGATGTCGGAAATAAGAAGTCGGTGATTAAAGAAAACAAGCTAAGTAAAAAAAGGAACGAAAATTAACAATCAAACGATCGACAAAAAACTGTTATTCAACCCTCAAAGATTAATAATACTACTAATTAATAATAATAATCATCATTTTGTAAAATAGTGCTGGGGATCGAGTCTCTTATCCAGCGAAGAGCGTGCTTTTTAACAACAATGCTTTTTAAACAATACACCACATATATTAATATGCAAATGTTAGATTCGGATTATTATAGGATTTACAGGGCTTGCATTACATATAACATATTATTAAATTTTAAAAAATTTTTTTTTATTAAACAAAGATTAATAAATAAAAACACAACGATAATAGTAATAATAAGCGATGTTGTATATATATAGCCCACCGCGTGGTTTTTAAATTGATTTTATAATAAGTAAAATAAACCATGCAAAAAATGTAAAACCGTTGTTTCATCGCCTTCGTCACACATCATACATATTACATATAGCAATAATAATAAATTTTTGCACGATTACAGTGTTTATAGTTTGTTCCTGTTTATTCTAAATATTTATTTTTTTCTAATAAAAATATCTAATTTGGTATTAATATAAAAATAATACATATATATTATATAAAACTATATAAATAAAAACTTTTATGATATAAATGATCAAAATCTTCCACTTTGTAAAAAAAAAAAAAAAAAAATTATTCCCTATTTATTTTATTTTTTTTTCCAGCAACTTTTAAAAATAACTTAACCGTATTTATTATCTGCACTATAAATTAACCACTCGCTCCATATATAATAACAATAAATAAATAAAAATAAACTCCGTTACCTATTTTTAATGAAAAATAACTCCCCATTCACCATATGTATCAAATAACATCAAATTAATTTATAAATAAACCAAATAAATTAACTATGAATAAAATTAAGCGACTATTTAAACCAAATTCTTCAACTTCGCCGGTTGGAGATAAAAGAAAATCAAATCCATTAAATACCAAAAAATTTCGTCGTTCTGATTCCAGTAATAAATTATTAGATAAAAAAAACGACAGCAACCAAAAAAGTGATAGGCGTCGTTCAATAGCAACGTCAACTGTATTATTAGATAATAATAATAACAATAATAATAATAATAATAATAATAATAATAATAATAATAATAATAACTATATATCGACTTCGCCACCATCTGCAAATCCAACACTTGTTGAATTATTTCGAGCATCAGATTATAACAAAAATACATTTGATTCAGATACCAATCAATTAAAATCTAATCCTATACTCCTACCTTCAGCACCATCTCAACAACAACAGAATTCTTCATTAGTACCAAATAATAAAGTATATTCAGCTTCAACATTAAACGCAAATACAGACGCAATGATTATGAATAAAAGCGAACCAACGACCAAAAATTCTCAAAACACAACAGAAAATCTAAATGAAGCAGATGAATACATACAAATGGCTATAAAATTTCATGAATCAAATGAATTAGAGAAAGCAACTTATTATTTTAGAATGGCTGCTGATAGAAATAGTCCTTTAGGTCTTTTCTTGTATGGTATAGCCTTAAGGCATGGTTGGGTACGTTGATTATTATTATTGTTATTAGCAATGATAATTATTAAATAATTCATTTATTAATTCAACTATTGATTATATAGGGATGTAAACCTGATCCAATGCTTGCTGTACAATATTTACGACAAGCTGCAAATTCTGCAATATCTGATCTACAAGCTACAGTTGAAGCAAATCCAACTATAGCACGTCATGAATTAGTATTGGCAATTTATGAACTAGGTATAAAAATTTTGCAAGAATTATTTTATATATTTTTTATACTCTTCTTGTATTTATATTTTTTTTAAAATTAATTGAATTTTAGGTATATGTTTTCGTC
The DNA here is from genome assembly GCA_910592215.1 of Entrophospora candida. Taxonomy (NCBI): domain Eukaryota; kingdom Fungi; phylum Glomeromycota; class Glomeromycetes; order Entrophosporales; family Entrophosporaceae; genus Entrophospora; species Entrophospora candida. The sequence continues at coordinate 15,208 of CAJVPN010000777.1, forward strand.
ATGGTTGGGGCGTTGCAAAGAATAAACAGATGGCGGCACATTATTTCGAAATGGCTGCAAATTTTGGCGATCCGGATGCACAAAATGATTTAGCATTTTGTTATTTACATGGCGAGGGTGTCAAAAAGGTACTTATTGCCTATTTATTGTAGTCTGATTAGATTATATAATGATATTATCATTAAATATTATTGATTTAAACCATTATAGGATATGAAAAAAGCTGCAAAATATTATCGCATGGCTGATACGCAGGGTGCCGGTACCTTGGGAAATTCATGGATTTATAAAAAGAAATATGTCGAAGATAATAAATGATTAGTTAATAATCACTTCTGATTCATTTGATATATATGCATAATTCATTCAAATAAAATAAAAAAACAACTATAATATTCATTTATTTATATTTATCATAATTTAAATATATGTAATTTATCTTTCTGTATATATAATTCTATATCCTATTTATTTATTTATTATTAGTTAATTAATATTTTTATGACAAAAATAAGTTTTAATATTAATAATATTATTATTAATATCCTCATTTTCTTTAATATAAAGCTTTTTTTTTATATTATTTAAATGTGATTTTAAATCGACACCCATTATTGTTATTTTAATAAAAGATTTATCATCTTTATTATCATCATCTTTATCATCGTCATCTTTAAGTAAAGAAGAAATATTTGATCTTTTTATTGGTGTAAAAGTATATCTACCAAAGGCATGATTTATAATATAAAGTTGCTTTTTGTCATTCCTATTGTTACTATTATTAACTTCATCTTTCTCCTCATCATCATTACCTTCATTGCCTTCATCATCATCGTTAATTAATCTTACAAAGCCTTTTAATCGATAAACGTCATCTTTTGATAAAGATTTAAGAAAATTAATGAAATACTTCTTGGTAAATATATTATTATCATTGTTATCATCATCTCCTTCTATTACTTCTCCTCTTCCTCTTACTTCGTGACTAATAAATATTTGTATTAAATCAATCTCATTTTCGTGATGATTTTCATCAATTAACTCTCTATAATTTAATATTGTATTATCATCTTTACTATTTTTTTCCTTCTTGTTGTTGTCATTGCTACTTGTAATTGAATTAAATAATTTTGTATCAAGGCCAAAGATCAAATCAATGGATACGCCGGTTTTTCCTTCGCATTTGATCTTAGGTGTATCAGTATTCAAATCATTGACATGATCTATTACAATGTCTAGTTTACGTTCATCAACCTAATAATTATAATTAACATTTAATGATAATATTCAGTAATAATTATCAATGTGAATACTAACCAATTCATGTTTATTCAATAAAATCACATCGGTATATTGAGCTTGCATCTTAGCTGTATAACTTGTATCTTCATAACCACTAAAATTTTCACAATCAATAACTGTTACAATGCTGTCCAATATGAACCCATTATTATTCATCTCGCGAATTTGTAATGCAATTGGTGCTTGATAGTGATTATTATAAATAAAAATAAATAAATAAATAAAACTATATATATATATATAAATATTATGATGATTTGTTTTTCTTGATAAATCAAAACCTGGGAATGCCGAACCACTAAAAATATACACACAAAGTAATGTTGAAAATTAATAATAACAATAAAATGCTAACGACTATTATTATTATTCTTGTATTATTTGTACCTTGTTTCGATGATTATTCGATCAGGATTGTATTTTTCTATAAATAATATATTAATTAGTATGACAACATGGATATTATAATAATGATAGAATTTATTTAACCTTTAAGTTCCAATAAAGCTGTTTTCATTTGACCAACTAGAACACAGCAAAGGCAACCGTTTAACATCTCTTGGACTTCAATATTACTTTCACGAACCAGCTCACTATCAACTTGTAAAATAAATATATCAATTACTCTTCATTTAAAACAACTATTAATTATCATTATTTTTGAGACAATTACCTTTCATGTCACCAAATTCATTTTTTAACAAACAAATTTTGTAACTCTTTGGAACACGTTTCAATAAAGAAATAATAATAGTTGTTTTACCAGAACCAAGGAATCCTGTGAAAACTGTCACAGGGATTTTTGAGCTTGTTTCCGCCATCTTTTTTAAATTACCAACTTATATTAGTACACACTTATTTAATATGGGGTAGACTGCAACAAAGCAGGGCCCCCGGACAGTTATAATCGAGTATGAGGTCACACCTTATAAATAAAATTTGCTATCTTGGGACCATTTTAAAAGATATAGGCATGAAATTTTATCAAACAGTCCGGCTCCTTTGTTATCCTTACAACCTTTGATAATGTTGCTTTTTACTTTTATATATTCTATGTTGAAGAAAAATGGGGTAAAAATGTCCAAATTTTGCCCGTGTAACAAGCATTATCTCAATAATAATAATAATAATATTTAGGAGATCTTGTGTCAAAAGATACCTACCTCTCTTAAAAGGCTGCATTGTTTTACTATGATACTCTGATGGATGTTATTTATTTTAAATAATAATAATAATTTAATTCTCTTGGGATATAGAACTTGTAAAATGGAAGACAGTTATGTCCTCAGATGTTCACAGTGTATTAATTATATATATTATATGGTTAAAATTATAAATAAACATTCAAATGTTTGAAGTTAACTTCTAATTACCTTGACGGCTTATCAAGTTTTAATTAATTATTATGATATTTCTATATGCAGAAAAAAATCTAACCACTATCATATGTTTTTTGTTAACAGTTTTTTCTAAATCTAAATTAAGTTTAAAAGGCAAATTTTCTATTTTTTTTTTGATTGTTTCAAAGTTTTCTTTGCAATGTTTTTTATATAAAATAAAATTTTCACTACATCAATTATTGACTCACAAAAGGTCTCGTTGTCTGAATCATTGTATATAATTTGGGGCATGCTTGCAACAAAACCCAACAAAGTGAACATTGGTATTACCAAGAAACAGGGATCAATAGTTTTTGTTTTAAAATAATCTGCATACCACATATTTTTTCTTAGCTACAACTTAAAAAACTAAAGTATTAAATGAGATAAATTTGTCTAAAAGTAGATTCTTATAAATGATTCTATCTTAGTGCAACATTATCTAATTATAAGCACATATTTCACATGCCACCAAATGATGGCATGGTGAAAAACAATGAGTAATTATCTTTTCTAAGCAAATTTTACATTGTAATGACTGTTCTCTCAGTTCTTCGTTTTCTTCTAATAATGACTCATTTATATTCATTTCTTCATTTAATTTTTTTTTAAAAATGAAATACGACCTTCTATTCTGGCATATTCTTTTTCTAGTGTCTCAATCTGTTTATACAGATCTTCTTCAGATCCTTTGTTATTAGTGAAAAAGTCCTTAAAATCATTGAAATAATTATTTGCACCAGGAGAACAAAGTTTCAGCAAATTAATTATTATTTTTAATTGATTTGACTTTGCCATTAAATCAAAATTGTTTACTTTTTACTCTTCAGTATCATCAATGCTTCTACAAGGACATTTTTCACTATTCCTAAGAAATAATACAAATGTAAATTAATTTAAGCGAAACAAGAGTGATGATGACAACCACTATTCTTTAGAGTGATGAGTGGTGGCAACTGTAACCACCATTGTTCTTTTCAAATAAATGACACTTACATGTTTAGATCTATTATGGAGCTTTCGAATTTTCTTTTATTTTTAGAAAAAGACATGTTGATATTTTTTGAATAAAAGATAGAGATTTGATCAACATCACGTCACATATGATGTAAGTCATTTAGTCCCACAACTTTTTATTGGTCGTGTAGATTTTCAAATTCTCCAAAAATGGAAATGCAATAAATTTTCAAATTTTTATTTTGTCTATTTTTGATATTAACTTTTTTGTGTGTAACACGTCATTTAGGGCTAAACATAGTAAATTCGGTAACTTGTAAAGAATTTTCTAGAAAATTATGCAGAAGTTCATGGATTACCAAGTCCAGGAAGAAGTGTCAATAGAATAACTCAATCAGTTACATTCTTACCAGCTGAAATGAGTTATAAATCGGTCCACAGAGATTTTCTGGCTGGTCTAGAAGAAAATAACAAATTGAAATCATTAAAATATGATGCCTTCAGGAAGTTGTGACATCAATTGACACCAGAGATTCAAATTATGAGTCCAAGGACTGACTTGTGTGATACTTGTCAACATCTCCAAAATGGTTTACATTACAGTGCTCACCAAGAAGAAGAAGCTAAAGATTTGCTTAAAAAATTTAAAGAACATCTATCCAAGGCCAAATTAGAAAGTAATTATTATAATAAAAATACCAAATTAGCAGAAGAACAAAGAAAACTAGTTGATCAACATTATTCCAAGGGTAAAACACAATATTGCAGTATTGATGCTACTGCTCATTATAGTTATGATTGAGCCCAAAATGTTCATGTGCCACATTTAGATCAACAAGTAAGTAAAATCTATTATCTTAGTCCATGTAAAGTTCATTTATTTGGTATTCAAGATGAAGCAGTAAGGGAACAAATTAATTATGTTCTTAATGAAGATGAAATTATAGGAAAAGGTCCTAATGGAACTCTTAGTTTGATCTTTGATGGAATTAAGAAATTGAATAAAGGTGAAAAGCATTTAAAGATTACTTGTGATAATGCTGGTGGACAAAATAAAAATAATGTAACTATTTGATTTTATTTAGATTTAGTAATTTGTGGTTATTATGAAATATTGAACTGAATTTCATGATTCCTGGACATACTAAATTCAAATGTGATGGTAATTTTGGTTTAATAAAGAAGCTCTACAGAAAAACAAGAGTAGATTGTTTGGATCATGTGGTTGAGGTAATAAAAAAGTCTAGTCCAGCAGGATTGAATAAAACTCAATGCTACAAAGGTGGAAAAGGTTTTCAATACTTGGATATCAAATCTATTCTGGGAATTTATTTTAAGAAATTACCAATTTTACAGAAATGTCAACATTTTCTTTTTGAAGCATCTAATCTTGGTACAGTAAAAGTTCAAGAAGTTGCTAATGGACCTTTGGCTGAATTCAATTTATTGAAAACTAAGAAAGCAGATATTTTTGAAGAAATTAAATCTTTATCTATTTTAGTGTTAACACCACCTCCTTTGGACTATAAAAGACAAGAATATCTTTATCATAATATTTGCCCATTTGTGATGAATACAAAGATATTACTTGCCCAAGACCAATCTATACTGGCAATGAATAAAATATTTAGAATAGAATCACCTCTATGACTTCATCACTTGTTAATTTGTTCCTTACTGTCATTATGTTTAATAAGTTTAATCTTTTGTTAAATATTGTTTGCTTTTTCCACATTTAAAATAAAAAAGTACTAAAATAATTATATACTTAACATACCCTAAGGATATAAGTATATTAAAAAAATAAATAAAAAATGGAACAAACAAGAAAATCATGACAAACATCTTAAAAGAACAACAACAAGCAAACAAAGAACTATTAAACAAAAATCAAAACATTAAAAAAAGCAATTAGCTGATAAAGATCAAGAAACTGAAAAGTTTAAAGTGCCCTTACAATTTAAACAGTTGAATAATGAAGAAATTAGACAATGAATAGCTACTGTTTCAAGCGAAAGTCATATTACTGACAATCCTGATGTAGATGTAGTTGGTGAGGTTATTGAGAAAATTCATAACTATGGAGAAACTTGGTCTGATTTTTGTATGATATTTCCTACTGAAGTAGCTCGTAGAAGAGTAATTTTTAATGCTTATAGTTATCTTTCTTATTATAAGCAAACAATGAAACTTTACCAAGAGATAATGCTAAAAGAAATATCTTTATTAACCCTATCAAATTAAATTCTGAGGAAAGCAAAGAGTTATTTAAGAGAAGGCAAAATTGAAGATAATTTAACCCTAAAAGAAATCTTAGAAAAAGGTTATGAAGGATGTGATTCAATCAAACCAAGTTGTTATGATTATTATGACCTTCAACATCTTTCTCTGGATGAATTAATTAGTAGTCGGAGTGAATTAACTTTTAAAACTAAGGTAAAGTATCTAAGCAAAATCAAAAACACACAGAGAAAATTAAGGCATTAGAAGCAGAACAAGAAAAATTGGAAACAGAGGTAGAGAGCATAGTGGACATTCGTTTTATCACATTCGTACGACGATCGACAAACACAAAATTAATAATTTTGATTGGCCAAT